>JAOUQT010297822.1:0-28019 GCA_025769995.1 Xyliphius kryptos | reverse complement strand
TGCAGCGAAGAGGCAGAAGATCCGCTGTGGCGACCCCGAAAGGGAGCAGCCGAAAGACAAAGAAGAAGAAGAAGATATTAATAACGCTAAATAATCCAATTAGATTTCAATTTAAAACCTAATCTTAAAATTAAGAGATTATTTACAAAAGTTACACAAAAGTTTAGACTCTTCAGTGATTCCTCATATACACTCTCACTGTCCAGTTTTCAAACAATATGTATAAAAGAAGTCCTCAAGGACTCAGACACAGAGATCTAATAAGACAGCATTTACACCTTAAGGGTTTTAATAAAACGGGTAGTTCCATTCCTTAAATCTGATTGGCTGAGCTACTTGTCTAGCTCTGACATTCACAATAACCCACACCTCTGACCGCTTCACATTTGTGTAAATGCGTAAAAGTGTATTTGTGTAAAAGTTTATTCACAAACTGCATTCTGTAATTTGGCCACTAGATTGTAGTATTTTATTGTTAAAAAACAGAAATCTTTTGCTTGGTCAGAGTTGGTTAAAAAAACAGACTGGTCACGAAAGGCAAGTTTATTACCGATTTTGCTTTCCATAAACACATTTATAAAATCAAACCTTGTTTTTTATTATAGTGTGTTGGTAACATTTTATAAAAGCAATAAGGCACTTGAAATTGTGAATTATTGTGAATAAACCACGGGAAGCGGTGTAACAGCACTCCGCTTGTGCGTCGTGCCTAATGATAATAATGCCTTATTGCGTTATTATAAATGAAGCAGCTATAATGAAGCAGGTATAGACCCTTCAGGAACCTGCTTTGTAACATCACGGTTATTGTGTGCATCATTTAAAAAGCCAAGTAAGACGAGGCTCCTGCTTTATATGTGCAAACATATGCCATGATTTTGTTTTTCATACAAAATATTTTATTACATTTTTAACAAACATAAGAACAATAGTTCAAAATCCCAATCAACCTATTACCCAGATGTGGTGAGTTTTACATTTACATTTAGTTATTTAGCAGACGCTTTTATCCAAAGTGACTTACAAGGATCCCAACTTGGTTGGGGTCAGAACACAGGGTTGATACAGGACCCTGGAGCAATGAGGGTTAAGGGTCTTGCTCAAGGACCCACATTGGTAACTTCAGTGGACCTGGGATTTGAACCGCCAACCTTCTGATTGATAGTCCAACACCCTAACCACTGAGCTACCACTCCCTTATGATACTTATTAGACACCGGGCAAGACCCTGGACAAGTCAATGGTCCATCACAAGGCAGAGACACAAAAATATTTGCACACGTTTAAATATATGAGCAGTTCATTTATTAATTTATCTGACACACTGTGACTGGGACACTGCCACTGGGACTATGGGATATTAATCTGATATTAAAGAGATCCAAGGAGAATCTGCTAATTTTCTACCTGTATACATTTTATTTTATCCAATACAAACATCAACTTGTGCTTATCCATGTGGTTCAAACCATGGGATGCAAGAGTACATACCTAGTCCAGACGAAGAGGACATGCTTTCTGTCAGGGACGAAGAGTCGACCTGATCTGGTGAAAGTCCCTCCATCAGTGGGATTGAGAGCTCAGAAGATGGAACTGATGAATCATAGATGCCAGAGTCTCTTGGCATTTCTGGTGGGCTTGCTGATCCGTCTGTGTGGCACGGAGCACTCTGCTCCTGCGCTGCTGAGTGTAAAGGACTGTCCCCCATGTCCACTGGTGTTAAACTTGATGTCGCACCCAAGAGCAAGTAAGTGGGTGGATATGGTGCGGTTGACGCCACCAGAGAGTTCCTGACTGGGCGCTCGCTCTCAGAAGGCTGCTTTAGCACCACCTCATTAAGATTGAGCCCCGATTCAGGTATCTCCCATTTTTGAGCTGGAGGAGATGAAACGGGTGGCATCAGCTGACGTTCGAACCAGTCGGGTTCATGGGCCATGTGCTGGTGCATGTTGCAGATGGCGACGTAAAGTGAACGGCCAGCTTTGCTGCGAAAGTAGTTGCGCTTGCTGACAGCGGGGACACCCTGTTGCCGTGAGTGCAGTCGAGCCAACAGCTCTGGAAGCTGGTCCATAAGCTTAAACCTGGATGCTAGAGTCAAAGAGACGGGCACATCGCTTTCACGTGAGTAGTCGAAGTAGATGGCCATAAAGCGTGAGAGGTCAGCTGAGTTCTGATGAGCTTCACGTAACTTTTCGCAGATCATGGCAGCAGCGACAACAAAGAGGTCGCTACTGCTCGGGTCTGGTATGGTTGTCTCTCGTTTTTTCTCCTTGGATGAGGCTTTCCCTTTGCGCTGCTTCTTTTCCACAAAGTATTTGAAGCCCTTGGAGCAGACGGTGATGAGAAAGTGAGCTTCATCGATGTGCCGACTTAACCATGACATCTGACCTTCCTTACAGATCTCCAAATGCTCCCAAAGATCCAGAGCGACCTACACACATCAACACAATGCACACTTATTAGCTTTTATACTGCTAAATACCAGAGGAGTAAAAAAAATGAATAGATAATCACCAAAATTCAGATTTTCGATTTAAATTAAACAAAGCTTTAGAAGGACACAGTACATTCTAGCCAAAATCCTACTAAAAACATATTACACATACACTAGATAAAGCTGTTTTCTCATAAAACAGTTGTTACATCCATTTCATCATCTGTCCGGGGTTCGAGTCGTGGTGGCAGCAACCTAAGCAGTGAGGTCCAGACCTCCCTCTTCCCAGCCACCTCTAGCAGCTCAAATGGGGGATTCTGAGGCGTTCCCAGAAGGGAGAAGTAACCTTTCCAGCATGTCCGGGGTCTTTCCGGAGGTCTCCTTCCAGTTGGACTTGCCTGGAACACCTCCCTGGGGATGCACTCAGGAGGCATCCTTACCAGATGCCCTTACCACCTCAACTGGTTCCTGGTGTAATGGCTCCACTCAAAGTTCCACCTGAACGACCAAGCTTCTCACCCTATCTCTAAGAGACAGCCCAGACGCTCTGAAAACCCATTTCGGTGGCTTGTACTCGTGATCTTATTCTTTCGGTCATTACCCAAAGCCTATAAGCTTTGCCTTGTGGCTTAGCTATTTCTTTTCCACTACAGACCAATAGAGAGTCCACATCATTGCCGACGCAACGCTGATCCACCTGTCAATCGCTTGCTCCATCTTAACATCACTCATAAACAAGACCCCAAGATACCAACTCCTCCACTTGAGGCAAGAGCTCTGATCAACCTCTTCCCCCGCCATCCAATCCAACTCACCGCCAGGTGGTGATCAGTTGACAGTTCCGCTCCTTTCCTCAATACAGTGTCCAAGACACATGGCCACAAATTCAAGGACACAACAACAAAGTCGATCATTGAACTGCATTAAACTCCTAGTGCAATTCCAACATAAACATAAAAGCTAATATATTTTCGCTCTAAGGTGTGTAAAATAGACTAAACAGATCAGCAGTTCATTCTGAAAGGTCCATTAACTGTTCTTTTTTAGCGGGGAAAAAATTGCTTTACCACCAACTTCCAGCAGATAGCACCCTATACACACACCAGTGAAATGCTGCCTTCTCACCACAATGCAGTTATTTATAAGAATTATTAGTTTCCTTCTCGCCCTCTGTTAGTGGGGGGCTTACCTCACATCCGCAAAAGTCCTGCAGGAAGAAGGCAAAGCTCTGAATGACAGCTAGATGTTTAGAGCAGTCTTTAGTGGAGTAGCAGATGAAGACCTTGGGTCGAGGCCAGGGTCTCTCTGTGCTCAGGGCCGTGGTATGAGAGGATGACTCCGAGCTTTCCTCATCCAGGTGGGAGTAGATGTTCTCTATGGAGAGATGTTGAGATCAGAAACATGAGTTCAGCTGGAATCGGGAAAGATTTGTAGTGTGGGGTGGGGGGGGGATCTCAGAGGATTGAAGTTCATTTATTGTTACCATATGAGCACAAGACAAAACTTCCCATCATCTGAACAGTCCTAGAAATGCTTTGAAGGCTGTTACAGCACGGCTTAAATCGGATTTGTAATTTGTCAAAGAAAAAAAAACTTACAAACACCTCTGTTAATAATGTTTACAGATTTATTTAAAGTTTTTTTGCATTTAGCCTTTGTGTTTATTGCTCACAACAACAGTGCCGCTTCCGAGGCCTAAAAACACAAAATGTGTTTGACGGCAATGAAAAGCCATGGTTTTATTAACAGCCCAAAATCTGCTAACTATTAGACTTTGGCTCAATGTCACACATGTAAGACCTAAGGACTTTTAGCTGTAACTCCAAAATCCACTGTATGTTTAAATAAAAAAAACGTGGGTGTGGTAGCTCGATTGTTACGGCGTTGAACTATTAATCTGAGATTTAGGGGAAAGTGACCCCATGTACTTAACGCTTTAACTTAATCGAATAGGCTTCCTACTTACAGTTTTATACAAGCTAGATCTCGCAAGAAACATCAAACTGCAGGTGTGTCCCATCTCAAATGATGAGCTGAGTGCATTGCTGCGGTGCAGTCTACTTTGCTTCATGTTTTACAACCGTAATAAACCTCCGTGATTATGTTTAATCTGTAACGAAACCCGATGTTGTGAGCTTAAGACCATCTGGGGAGCATTAGATTTCACCCCTGCAATATGTCCCACATTACATTACCATTGTACTGGAATAAATGGAAACATGAATACTGGAGCATAAAGCTGAACGCTATGTGGACATGGCACAGACCTGGAAGCTTCATTTGTACCGCCGCATTATTTGCAGACATGCGTGTGCAAGGAGTATCCTTTTGTGCCTCAGCAGCAGCACAGCGGATGAGTGGTGTTAGTACAAATGCTTAGATTTCTCAAGCCATTAATCCTTGTCTATGCAGGGAGATTAGACAGCTCATCTTACAGTCGCTGGACAAAAGCAAGTTTTTAGAGGTAATATGATCCAGCTAATGAGGGGGGAAAGGAGACAGAGGGGCGAGAGTGTGAATGTACCTTGTTGTTTTTTGCGGCACATGACGGTGAAGAGGGTGGCAAAAGCAGACATAATGACCAGTGGGACTGTGATGGCCATGGCACGAATGGGACCAGCCCATGGGGAGTGCACTGAAAGAAATCACAGAAACATACTTAAAAACAAAGGTACAGTGTTTTCGATTGCTTATCATAACAATAGCATAAAAATAAAAAAAATAATTCAGCTGAAAAACAAAGCAGCTGTTTCTTAACCAGTGGGGTGGGTTTCAGAGGCAGGAGACTACTAATATTGTTATATTAAATAATTACAAGAATCCTACTTCTTATAGGCATTATTAAGCAATCAGAATGGGAATTAAGTTACACGACAGAACACCTGGTGTACAAAAACACCACTAGTGGACCGTGGGTACTAAAAAGCATATACTCGACAGCAGCGTATCTCAGTCCCAGCCCTGAAGGTCGCAGCAATGCATGATTTTTTTTTTTGTGTAAATTGGTCCCAACATATCAGTTCAGTATCGATTTATAATTTTATTTAAAAAATATATATTTAAACAAAGACAACACTAAAATATGCAGAAAATGAAACTGTAGGAGAAAATCCAGCAAACCATGAACCATTCTTTTACTCCAACTCATTAACAATGCTCCATAAGACTGAAACTCAGCCTCTAATATTTATGTTTCCTAATGTTTCTACAGATCTTGTAGGTACATAAAAACTGATCTTCAATAATGGTTTGACGTCAGAATTATGAATGGTGGACTTTAAGGCAGCAAAAGTGGAGTAGTTTGTTATGTTCAGCTAGTGTACAA
Organism: Xyliphius kryptos; assembly: GCA_025769995.1. NCBI lineage: Eukaryota > Metazoa > Chordata > Actinopteri > Siluriformes > Aspredinidae > Xyliphius > Xyliphius kryptos. The sequence goes on along the minus strand of JAOUQT010297822.1, from coordinate 22,260 downwards.
GCAATGCACATATTTAAATCAAAGTTTCTTACCTTGGCCAACGTGATACTGGACTTGTCTTCTGGTATTATTGTTCTCATCACGGAGCTACAGACAAACGGGGCAATACATTTTTTTTTACTAACGACAGCAACAGAAAGACACTGAAGATTTTTAATCACAGAGCTCTTTCTGCTGTTACGTGTGAACTTACCTCTATTGTGTAAGTTCCTGGCATGACATCCTGTAGAATGCAAGTAGTTTTAGGACTGTTCATTTCCTGCAAATAAGAAAAAGGTTTTTATTCCCAAAACTGAATTTTGTTCATGGAAGATTGACTGGAACCTAAAAAGCCCTAAATAATTGAACTGTTGTAACGTCATGTTTGTAGGTGATAAACATGATTGTGAATACATTATGTACTTCAGGGTCGCACTAAAGCATACGTAATATCCCTTCAATCATATCAGCTGGAGGAAATACACCAGCTTTACACAATATAATTTCAGGTTGTGATCAATTTTCAAGAATTAATAGGCTTCATTCAGTTCACTATAATTTCTTAAAGGATTAAGAAAACACTGGAATCCCCCGGCAGAAATTAATACACCTCAAATTTCACCCCATTATTCATACTACAATGCCAGGTATTTTAAAGCAGACTATGAAGAAGAGAGGCCTCGCCCTATGTAAGTAAAACTGAGTCTCTTTACCATTATTCATCGGGAACAATGTGTAACCATGTGTTAGTTGTGACCAGGATAGAGAGAAACAGCACTGTCTTTACATACAGCCAATACAACTGTCTCTGCCTCAACAGAAATGGTTTACATGTAAAAAAAAAAAAACTGATTGGACAACATATAAACTATAGATATGGGTGAAAAGTCAGAAGATAACTGCAGCTTAAGGTCCATAGATACACAACAGGGCCTACAGCTAGCCAAAAACCATCACGCTAGAGTAACAAGAAGTTCATTTTCAGTTTCCCCATCATGTCTCTCTGTTACAAAGTGAGGCTGAGAAGCACTCAGGTCTTTATTTCTGGATTTCTCTCACAGTGAGAGAGGTAAGCAAGCGTGCAGAGTTGTCCCAAAGCAGGAATGGTCCAAATGATCCAGTAAGCTACAGGTCTGCTAGCTGACTCGTTCGACGCGGCTATATATCATCCCTCCGTCTGGGAAGAACATTATATGCTGCTGAATGCATTAAAGCCTGAATGTCTAACTCCCACTTTCCCTTACCTAAAAGTCCCACATGACCAGTGTACATGGGTGTGTGCAGGTTTGGGAACACTTTTTAAAGAATTCTTCTATACGGTCAAACAGATGTGGACAAAATGTCTTATATAAAAAAAATTATATAAACTGCAGTGAAAGCAAGACATGATCATTTTGTAGTCCTCGTGATGCCCATATTGGCACTCTGGGTCTAAACAGGATGTGCAATGAGAAAAATGACCATTACAATCTGTGGCAAAACTGATTTTCTTCTGTGTATATTTCCCTTTCATACAGGGTGGCCTACGAAAAAGCAGCCCGCCTCATATGCCTGGATACAAACTCTGCATATCTGTTTTTGTTAGTAAGAAAACTGTTAAGATACCCCAAAGTAAGGCAGGGCTATGCAAATTCGTGTATCCAATTCACCAATCAGCATTTACTGAAAGAAACCAACATGAGAACTAGGAGGACATGACGACTCCACCAGAAAACAAACCCTGAACCCTGAAATGCAGCTAATTTAGGAACTCACACAGGATTGGCATGAATACAAACAGTTATAAAATCTATTTATTAAAACCAACATGTTAACTGGTTTATGTTCCTTGTCTATCCAGCCCTTAAATAAAACAGGTTCATGTTTAACCCTCTGGCCATTTATACTATAAAAATACTCATGTTCACCTGCTTGCAGCGTTTGAATCTGAAGTGACCCTCCTGCCGCAGTTTGTAGTACAGGTAGTAGGTGTTGAAGCCAAAAGTAGCTGGTGCATGGTCGAACACCACATGCAGGTTGGTGCCCACCTGAGAGATATTAAGCAGTTTGGGCTTCCAGACTGTCAGAGAAAGAAAAAAGATTTCAACTTAACAGAGAAGCTGAAAAGACATGAAACAATCTGAGATCATGCAGAAGCCGTGATGTTTGATTTACGTCTCAGATTATTAAAAAAATGAAAAAGATGATGACCAGATGAAAAACTCACATGGTTTGCAGACGAGGTTATCTGGGCCAAGCAGCACTTCACAACCTGTGAGAAAAAAAAAAAAAAACACAGAACACACATGATTCATGACTCTGGAGAAATTCCTCCCTCTGAGGTCTGAGCTCCAGAAGGTAAAATGAATTGTTCGTGTGAAAATGGAAAAACTTCTGAACGTCAGCCAAGTGTCACTTACTGTTGGTGTGCAGGAATGAAGGAGGGAAGAAGCTGTCATTCATGAAGGTCGGGAATGGGACGATCCTGATCATGTAGTCCATTTCGAACGCCAGACCAACAAAGGGCTGCGAGCTCAGTCTCTGTTAAAAATAAAAATAAAAAAAAACAAGGGAGTCACACAATCGGTGACCTCTAGATAACATTTGACACGAAACAGTCATAACTCAGTTTCTGGATGCAACCTGGAGATGTGCTAAGTTTATATAGAAACCTAGATATAGTTATTTTTTTTATCCAAAACACAGCTATCATACAAGGCTTCACCTCCACACATACATTTACTTGTTCACCTTAAAGTTTACTTACAACATTCTTAAAGGAGAAGCTGAGCTGGCGAGGATCCTTTAAGATCATGTGCTGACACTGTTTCACCTCAGGGTTCTTATCCTCCAGGTAAACACGAAATCCCTTCACATGTTCTATACCTGAGCAAACAAACACAGCAACTATAAAACAGCTCTCTAAAGAACTGCCGCCGAGTAAAACATGAAGGAACCCAGTTATAAGTAGGAGTTATAATTATGTAAATTGTTATAGTCTTCTGTATTGTTTCATTTTAACAATATGCATTGTTCTGTTACAAGAATAATCCTAAATAATTACTATCTTTAGGTTTTACACTTTTTTACTAAAATACATTTACGAAAATATAAAGATAGAGTTAAGGGGAAGTTAGTGTCAGGGTCACGGTTCTGGAAACAAAGAGGGAACATCTATTAAAAAAAACAAAAACATTTCTTTCACCTGTACTATAAAAAAAAAATAAATAAATAAATAAATAAATAAAATAAAAAATAAAAAAATCGAAGCCCTTAACTCACTGACTGACTCCTCACTAACAAGCCTACCTTCCGAGTACCTTTAACGCTGAAATTTGGCATCAAAATTCCCATCCACGGATCATGTCCTCGCTTCTTACTTTCCTAAATTCAACGGTTTGTTCAATATTGCCAAACAAGACTCCATTAGTGTCACATTGGGGTCTTCCAGAGTACCTACAAGGCTGACACTTGGTCGTGATTACCAACCATGTCCTTGGAAAAACAGGTTCTTGCTTTCATACGTTTAATTTGTTCATTCGGTATAGTTATGAAACGCAACACCTTGGATATATTGGGGTCTTCGTGAGTATCTTTATCCTTGTTATTGGAAACCCTACTGATAAATTCATGTACCACAGCAACCACGTGGTAATCATTCATTTAAAAACAATTGCTTTTCATGTTTTCCACCATATTGCAGCATGGGTACTCCACCAAAAATCAATAAAAGTGAAAGTGGTAGTTTTGTGTTTGTAAAGAACTCAAAACTTAACATTACACATTTGGACAAACACTCCAAATTCCACCATAAACAAGTAAGTTTTCGGTTGTACTACGGTAGTAGATCAAAGTGGACAAGATCAGTCTCAAAAACTCTGCATCAACATATGACAAAAGAAGTTCATGCACTCGGAATGTCAAACGATAATGAAAAGTGACGGACAAATTATGCAAAAATACAATAATCTTCTCTGTGGCAGGGACCTTTTAAATGAACGCAAGCAAACTGTGATTGTAAGACAAACCAGACTGCAGCTTGGTTGAAGTAATTCATCAGATTACATCACTGATTTAATCTCGAGGAAACTAGAAGTAATCCGCATCAGAGAGCATTTCCACCATATGATTTGTAAGTCTGCAAGTTAACGACGTGTAATCAGTACAGACGTGACTTCTGCTAAGCCAACCTGAGAAATGTGGAGTGAAAGCTGTGGAGCTGCAAATCAAAATTGTTTTGTTGGTATGTCTGAAGTAAGAAAGGAAGAGGCATGGAGGACCAGCACATGCGTGCCAAGGGAGCATTCCCATGCCCTTCAACGTGTGCCAGCCTTCCTCCCTTTTAATTACACTTCTGCCTTATCGGTTGCACGGGAAAAGGGGAGAAAGGAAGGGGGGCAAGACGCTGCACACATTCCATGTGGTTCCGATTACCTCGGTGGGGAGCGGAGCTGAAAGAGCCTCCTCTTCACGGTGGAGTGTAACTCCACACCTCCAAAGGTTTACAGACGCTGCCATCGCACTACTCCACAAAGCCACCAGAGGCAAAGGATTAGAAAGCGGTTGGACTGGCTGAAGTCTCTGTGTTTCCTTTTATATTTGTGTTGCTCACATTCTGAAAGGGGGGAGACTGGAAAATGGTTTCTGTTTATGACTAATATCTGCTTTAAGGATTTTGCTGGAAGAAGCATCAGTTTGAAGTAAGACAGATTAAGTTCCTATTGTATCGAGATGGTTTTCTGGACCTTATGTTGTAGGGACTTATTAGATGATGCAGTATCCAGGTTCACAAAGAACTATGTACTTCCTTTAATGGCCCCTAGGCCTTTTCTTTTGCTGGAGAAATGCTGGAGTGACGTAAACCAGCAGATATTCTGAATGACATGTGCAGATGCTTAATGCAGCGAGTTAAAGAGAACGGGCCAGCAAGGATTTAAACATTTCACTAAGTTGCCTGAATTAATCCTGGACTTAATAAATTTGGAAGTTCGAGTGTGGGCCATTTGTCCATGTTTTTTATTTTTTATTTTATTTGTTTTTTCATTTTCAACTATACAAACTCCCAAGTTAAAAAAAGGTTAATTAGGAAATTAAAAACTGGCTTATTAGTTCACCAGAGTCTGAAACAATCACCGTACACACACGCATGCACGCAGGGATTCATACTCCCAACAGTTCTAAAAACTATTAAAAAGATCCTGCAGTGCAAAAGTTCCTCTGATCTACTGGGATATATGATAAGCCACAAATCTACTAATCAAAGTCCAATTTTTCCAGTTGCACTAAAGACAACGTACTTTTAAATTCCGGACAGAAAACTTAACGTCCATCTTCTAACAAACTCTGGAAGCATATTTAGCTTTAGCTGTGATTTCTTCCTTAGGAATTGTGTTTAAAGTATGTAAGCACCACTTCTAATTGTCTGTTTATTCATTTAAAGGTTTATCATCTGCGACCTCGCTGACCGTTTCCCGACAGGAACCGATACAATCAGTACAGTCATAGGGTCAATTTAATATCTGTAGTTGCCCCATCAGCATGTCCAGAATAAATGGTTTATGAAAGTGGGACGGATGAGCTCAGCTTATTCTGTTCACTCAGTGTACCATGCGCATTCATGCCCAGCAAAATTTGCGTCATTAAGTTTCTTACGCAAAGAACAAAATGTCTGATGAATACTAAGCATTTTGAAATAAGCCATACTGGGTTTACAATACAGCAGAGGTCACTAATAGGCAGGCCGTTTACCGCAGACCCAAACGATAAACTATTGATTTAATTTTGACTGTTTATTTTAAGCGGCTCAGTTTTCTTGTCTTTACATTACAGGCTGACAGACCAATCGCATTCAGCATTTAAAAGGATAAATATTGTTAAAATATATTAAATTATAATTTGTTCTGTTCTTCAGTTGTTAATGACATAAAATACTGATAGAACTGCTAGGTTACTTCGGTTTACAGGATATGACACTAAATCAAAACACATCAGAAATTATGATGTCTGGATCGTGGCCTGGCAACATTTCCTCTGATTGGAGACTTACAATTAAATACCCATATTAAGTGACTAATGCAGTTTCAGAATAATGAACAGTAGCAGAAATGAAAATGGGACATGTACTCATTTTTCAGTCCAAAAGAGTGCAAAAATAAAATGTGATCAGAACAGTATTATTATGAATAGCGGTTAACTAAAGAGCATTTGAAATGGGTCCAAAATTGCAGATATTCTGGTTTATTTTAGTGCTTAAAATCAAGAGGCTTCCAAAGGTTATATTTAAAACATTCAAAAAATGTTCTAAGTGGCATTTTGGACATATTTAAGTATGCACCAGATCTGTCTTGACGTCTGACCTGATTTAGGGGATTAAGCAAACAGCACCGTGCATTGTGCCTGTTCTTAGTTTAAGAGCTCACATTACCAAGTTCAACAGCACCTCGACAGACGGAAGCCAGGGACACTGATGTCCTCCCTTCCTCCCTCATCACACATTCCTCCGAAGACAGAAATCACAGCACTCCTGTGAGCCGGTCTCTTCTGCCGCTTGGCCAGATTTGTGTGACCGTTGGACCTGCAGAGACTTACATCGTGAGGGGGGAAAAAACTTGCTCCTTTGATCAGGACAGGCCAGGGACCCTCTTTGAAGCCCACTCTCAGAGCACCTCTCCTGTTTCTCAAATGGTGCCAGTGGGTCAGAGATAGGCGAGAAAAATGACTCCAATGTGTACTCAGGCATGTCGGACATACTTTAAAATGCATTTGCTCTGTTTTGGGTTTCAATGCCTGAGTGGGCTACACAGTCATCCGGTCTGCTTGGAGTCACTTTGGACACAGATTTCACCTCAGACACCAATTACAAACAAACAGGCTGATCTGGGCAGGTTTTGTTATTAAGTGTTTTAAAAGAACCATGTACTTCAGTGTGTCACACACTAGATCACTGTAAAAAGTGATGCAAACAGGATAAAGAGAAATAGATTTCATGTAAATTCCCCAGCATGCACCCTGATACTGCACTCTCTCTATTACTATTTAATCCCAAACATATTTGATAAAATATTAAAAATCTTTATAGTTTAATACTTTTACAGTGTTTAATAGACTACAGAAGTCGATGACTTGATGATGATGACTTGCTTCATGAAGGGAAAACTTACCCAGTGGGTTTGCCATCCAGTGGACGACCACAGCTGCCTGGTTCTCACAGGACAAATATGTGAAGCTGATGTTGTTCACCTCATGGATAGCATGCTTTCCTAATGGGTTCCAATTCACAGAGCAATCTAGATGGACAAAAAAAAAGAAAACCGGAGACAATAAGAGAAAATAACATACAGCAAACAGAACTGAACTAGGGGATTTGTCCAGGAGTACTGCTCAGATGCACCCATGCAAACAAGACCCCAACCCCCTGCTTATTTAAAGCCCTTTTCTGTTAAAGGAGGGTATCGAAGCTGTTGATAAGCAGGTAGAGGAAGAGAAGCACTCGTTTGTGTCGCTACGACTCCCCCACACATACACCCTCCAACACAATCAAAGAGCTGCTGCAATTGTGATGCTAATAGAGACTGGCTTTTGGGGGCTCAAATGTTTCTGTCCACAGTTTCGGACAAAAGGAGTTGACTGGAAAAATCAGGATTAGCTACAGCCGAGAAATGTGAATTCTTGGTACACTCTGTTGCTTGGAAAAGAGTGATGGAAAGGGAGTCAGGAAGTGCAGAGGAATAAGGCTATAAACATGTTTTGGGACAATACACCTCTGAAAGTCAGCGGTAACTTACTGTCATTACGGAATGTGATCAGCTTGCGTCCACTCTCATCTGAACTGGACTGTGTTCCCTAAAAAAAGGAAACAAAAATGAATTATAAACTGTTTAAAAATAATCGGATTACGTTTGTTCTAAACTATAAACAACACAATAAAATAAAGTCAGATTAAAAAATCTGTGAGTCTTTTGCATAAACGCTCAATCAAAATTATTCTTAAATTCTGCATGCGTTACAAAATTCTCTAAATGACTCACAAAGCTTTAAAACAATGGGCTGACATTGATTTCTGTAATCCACAGTTTATTCATGCTCCTGTGAAGCTGAACTTTTTGATTTGATCTGATTGGAACTGATTTGAGTTCCTTTGAATGGGGTCATCAGCTACCTGTAGGTCCAACCACACTGCGCTTTACTCAACAACATTCTAATATTAATTACTGGGCAAGATGATGTTCATCTGCTGTGCAATGAAAACGAAATCTGTTAACTTCTGCTTAAAATAGTAAAATAATAACAATAACAATAAATTGGCTGCTCTAAATTTCCCCTATAGTGTGTGTGTGTGTGTGTGTGTGTGTGTGTGCGCCCAGCAATAGGTTGGCCCCCTGTCCTGTGTGTATATGCCCACGCGATGTTCTCCCCTGGATGGGCATGGGGAACCTGACTACGACCCTCGTATAGGATTAAGCAAAAGATAATGAATGAATAAATAATAATAACTACAAATTAGAAGCCTAAAAACCTAATTTTGCCAACAACATAGCACCAATTATAGGCCAATCTGTGTAAATTTTGTTATGGAATTAGATGCACACCAGGTGTAACTACCCTCCAATTTTGGTGTCTGTGGGACTTACGGTACTGAATTCCAAGGCATTATATCCAATAAAATGGAAAATAAATATTTGAGCAAAATCAATATATTTCCCCATATAATTTACAGGCAGTTTTAAATACAGTAGCTTTTCTGCAACTTTAGTTTGTTGGTATTTGGAACATACTTTACACAATGCTGTGTGGAGTCTCCATTACGCCAGGTACCAAGAATAATTACAATTAATTTACTAGTAGGTTCATTGAAGTGGTCATGGCTTCACTGGAGAGGAATTTGTCCTGCACTATGTGAATACAATCTGCTCAGCGAATACTGAACATTCCTCCCAGGCGAACAGCTTAGGGGGTGGGTGCAACAGAACCAGTGCTTTAAGTGGTGACAGGCACACTAATATATCCTACAATTACCATGCTTCTGGCCTGCACAAACCCTCAGTACTAGCACTCAGTGCCAGCACTGGAAAAACAAGCCTGGAGTCGGCCAAATATCTGAGCAAGACATGAAGAAGCGCCGCACAGCCTACATCAGGTGTTTACACATTCTGTTGTACATAGTTTTGAAAGTTAGGCAGGTACGTCTGGCTCGCGGGAAAGGGGTAAAGGCGTTCCGATGCAAGTCATAACAAATGAGCTTGCGTGACAGGAGCAGACAAGAGGAAGCTACACCGTGTGTCAGATCAAGAGTGATTTTAAAGTGAAAAAACAAACATTGCTTGCAGACACGCAGCGTAACAATTACTAAGGTTCTTGAAAGACCAAGACACAGAGGTACATTAGTTTAATGCACTTTAGTATGTTTGTATCACCAATATGAAATTGTCAATGTTTAAGTTATGTTTAAGACGAAGAAAGAAAAACAATTACTTTCCCGAGAATAATTACACTACAAATTTAGGTCTAATTATTAAGGTGATAAATTCATTTAATCAGGTGTCTAGTATTATAAAAAAAAAAGCAGAGCTCCACAATATCTGGAGTAATGTAATAAGGAAATGTAATAAATCTGTGACACTAAATACATATATGAGTATCTGGCTTGGTTTAGAAAAAGTTTCTCCTTGATTACAGTCATTTATTCCACAAGTGTCAATTTCCTGCAAGCATGGCTTGGACCTTCAAGGGTACTTTCCAAACATCAAGCCGATTGACCAGGCGCTCATTTTCAGCCAGCAAACAAAAAAGTGGCCCAAAGCACCGTAAACCTGCTTGGACTGCAAAAGTGAACCTTGATCCTAATGCTTGTTTTTCTCTGCCTAGTGGCCTTTAACTCCCTCCCCAGTCATCTCATCTCTCTAAACGTATTAATCAAGTGCGGTTTTCCCCCAGAGTGCTTTTGCTAGGAAGCCCTTCAATCATACATTAACGACAGAAAGTCAACAACACGGCTGCCAATTTCATCTGCATGTTTTTCGTCCCCGGACCACAATATAAACTCATTGGTAATAAAGTGGCCTCATCGCTGCCTTGCCTGCTGATACACAATCACAAGTGGTTTTGGTAACTATTCGGAAGTGACATAGGTTTAATGCGATTAAAATGGCCACATGAAGTTTTCAGATTTATGTATAAAGTAGATACTTCTTTACAGACAAGCTGCCACATCATGGATTCACATGATAAAGTGCTTAATTGGTTTGAGACTTTCGAACCTTTTTCAAGAGAACATGTCGTGCTGATGTATTTGTCCACTTCCTCCAGATAACACAATGTTTTCAATTTAGATTCTGCCCTCAGGCCACAAAAGACCCAGATAGACACTTAACTTTTCACTAAAGTACCCAGATTAGACAAACGGACCACCTTTACAAAGATGCACACAAAAGCAATATTGTTAAAGTAAAAAAAGGTTCTCATCATGCACGCATTTGCCCAGTTGCAAAAGCCAACAAACACAGATGTGGTCAGCAGTTGGCCCATTAACAAAAGCAGAAGGTGGAGAGCTTGATAACAACATGAAAGTTAAAATGCAGTTGTTTTTGAATGAGTGATGGCTTTGGAGTTAATATGGTTATGAAGAACATATTATAATAGAGTGAGAGGTTTGTGGAAATTAAAAATCTATAGCTTTCTTACATGAATTTATTAGTATGTTTTCCCAATGAAACAACTGGGAATAACTGAGCCACGTTTCAGCTTTGTAGGTACCTGCAAAAGCCCTAATGTGACAGTGAAGGGGTCTTATGTTCGATGATGATATCGAACAAACTAACAAATGCAGGAAGGTGGGAAATACGTTAATAGGTATAGATTCATGCAGATATGCAACAGATAAACCTTTTAACCTTTAGTTTTGTGGCCCTGCAAGGTCACCGCACAGGACGAAAACTGAGTTTTGTTACTGATGAAGCCAAATGTAATTTTATATCAAACCAGTTTAACTCCTTATGTACACACTTTTCAGTCCAATTGTAATTTTGAAGCAGTGTGCCCAAAGACTGGGACACATGCCTCATTTAGGTTAAGAACCCATGAGATATGTCTTTACATACATATTATTCAGTAAAACTATGGATTCTAGAAGGAATATGGTCAGCAGAAATATTTACAGCCACTGTGAAGATGGGGACAGATCTCTGCATCATTATTTACCATAAAGAATAAATTGTATAAGTGCACCCTAGGAGTTCTCTAACAGGCCCTTCGGTGCTGTCCTAGGGTTTATTTAGCGTCATGAACACAGCAGGGTCCTATGGGTCGCAAAGGACAGACAGCTGCCATGGGCGCCTTTTTCCAGCTGAAGCCAATAAGCGGGGCCCAATGCTGCTACTGCTACCTCACACCTTGGATGGTTCAGAGCACCAGCAGGAAGGTCTGGCCAAACACCTCCTAACAAGGCTGTCACACTCCCCCCAAACACCTTTTCAACTATTCCTCTCATTTATTGCCCTCCACATGCCCCAGTCTCCTTCTTTTCTTCACTTTGTTCCTGTAGAAAGACCATCCCGCTGAGTGGAGAGATTGGGCCCGAAGACCTCTGATGTCCTCACCTTCGACGCTCCTATAGCCTAACAGTCGTTTGCAATCCTAAAACTTCAAATGGGCAGTTTAGAGTTAACGGAGGAAGGAAGAAGGGGATGGAGGGTAAGGGGGGGGGGGGGGCTGCTGTAACTTGGGTCCATAAACCCACAGCATCTCAGAAAGACTGGCTGTTGGGTAAAAAGAGGAGGTCAGCTGGCGGTCGAACAAGAGTCTTGGCACTTTATTGGTCCTTATTAACAGACTGCAAGCCAGGCAGCAAGCATAAAGTGACTGTGTTTAGAATTTCTCTGGCTTTTGCTTAATGACCCGACTCGTTAAAATCCACACGTAAACCCGAGAACATATGATGAGCACCGGCAAGACTTCTACTGGACCATCCATAAAGGGGTTTCATAAGCACTGTTGGAAAGAATAGGCCTATTGAAAGTGTGTATTAATTAGTTTTCATTGGTACAGCGTTAACATACCTTCAAAAGAAAGGAAGTGTTTGAAGAACGGAGCCAGACGGCTGACACAGAATTTCCAAAATAGGCAAATTAAAGGCTGATACCTGAATACCAGACAATTGGAGATGAGATCCTTCAGTAGTAAGGCAGTGAAACATCAATTTTGTCCCATCATTTGACTCTGTGTTAAATCATGAATTCTTTTAGGCTATTTATTGGTTTATTATAAACAGAAAGCAGATCTCAACTTACTTAAATTAAATAAATTCAATTCCAAACCCATTTACTGAATGACTTCATTTCAAGATTAATATGGCACGGATCAGAACAAGGTCTCACTCTGTGCCACTTACTGCTGCCATGCTTGCCAACCGATGTAGTTGTGTTGTACAATCACATCAATACATTTTTGCACAACTGGACTGAAGTGACTGTTTACATAATACACACTGTCGGGTGTTTTAACTATTATTTAGTTTTTTTGGGCTCTATATATTTTAATCGTACATTTTATGTTTACTTTTTGAGTTGTTTAATTTGTGCAGCATGGTACAGCTATATCCAATCTTATTCATCTTTCAGGATGATGAGTATATTAAAATACACATATAAGCATTAACACAATTTTAAAATGTAAACAGATTATTTTAGAGATACAGACCTAACAATGACTTCATCTTAGGTTTTTAGGGAAAACCAATCAATATGATTATTTTATAGCACAAACAATTCTTTATGCGACCATTTATCGTAAGTCAGCATTCACAGACGGGTCACACCAGGAGATAATTTGATGTTTAAAGACCAGACAGTTGATTCATACATTACAGAATGGTTAATTAGAGGCTGCAGTATCACCACCACACAGTAGAGTGGGTTATGTAACGGAACACCAAAGTAAGCCGATCTGTTTGGAGTATTTGAGGCGGACCGGTGGGTGAGTGGCCTGGACCCGCAATGTGCAAACTCACGAGTGGACATGTCTGAACAGACCAGAGGGGCAGGTAAGGTCTGACAAAGGACTGCTTCCTGTAGCATGCTTCAAAAACCTCTTTTCAACCAGGTGTTTCCTCTGAATCAAATAATAACAGTAATTATGACTAGAGCAGCTACGAGTCAGAGAACAGCGCCCGTCAATCCAACCTCCAGTCTTTTTATTCCTATCCCTCCCACTCGAGGAAGCACAAAAGACACACTTCTTAACTAAAAACCTAAGATGAATGTAGGTAGCTTTAGGAAATCAAGCAGGCATTGCTAGTTTATTTGCGTGCCAGCCTGCAAGGGCCTGCCCCCCCTCACCCACCCCCTACGTTCCTTTTGGCATCCACCCTTACACATGAAGTTAATTTAACGAAGGCGCAGCCGGCAATTTTACAAGTGGAGATGGTTCTCTTTAAATTCCCCCATTAGCTGCAGCCCATATGGAGACAACTCCATGCAAAACCATGTTTCTAAAGGGGAATTCTTGTTTGATCCTCAGCTTCCCAAAGCTACTCACTCCCACAAGATGTAAAACATTTTAAGAAGAAAAGGGAGGTCCCAAATGCCCCCCACCCAAAAAAAAAGACATGGTAATTTTACATATGCTGAATTGAGGACAGGCCCGAATAAGATGCTCTGCTGACACTGATTAATTAGGTTAAAATTACTGCTACTTTCAAAGAGGGAACAGCAAATTTTGTGGCCCAGGGGGGAATAAGGGTCTGCTTAATTAGAAGGCAACATTTGTTGGACTCATGTGCAAGGTTCAAGCTTAACACCCCCCGCAACCCCCAAAATCCTCCCATTTGTTTTCAGACCTAATAAATCTGCTTTTTTTCAACTGGTGGGTTGGTACCTGAACAGACTGACTCCATGTGTCTCCCAGATGATGAGTAGAAGGTGAAAATAAAATATAAACTAAGATGGAGACCAGCATTAATGAAAAGGGCTGTGTGTATCAACACATTCCGAGGTAAATGTGATTAAGCAGCTGGCTTCATTCAGAGCCGGAACATCCGCCTTCATTCTTTAAAATGAAGCAGGAAGGCTTCTGTACCCTAAGAGGGGTTAAAGGTGAGGGCTGTGGCTCTCAATCACTGATATCTTCTGCATGCAGTAAAATTTCTTCACTTTCCTGACTGATAACGTTAAGAAGCCGAACTTGTGCTTTGGGTCCAAATACAACAACACCTTGGAATACTGATTTGCATTTAAAGAAAAACCCTCAGCAGATGAATAACACAACAAAATGTGAAAACAAGTCACCAAGCCAACAATGCAGATAAAGGAAAAAAAATTTGCAATGCTCAGCACAATACTGCTATTATTACTATTTGCACTTCTGGTTGATGCTGACAGCATTTTGATGTCTTGTACATGTGCAAAATAATGTCAATAGTTAAGTTAAGTCAAGCCATACATTGTAGAAGTCCATTAAAGCAGTCATTAACTACGACAGGGGCAGTTGTAGGTTTGTGGTTAAGGAACCAGCCTTCCAACCTGAAGATTCCAGGTCCCAATTGCTCCCCGAGCACAGTGTACAAGGCTGCCCACCGTTCCTGGCATTTGCACTCACTTCACTAGTTTGTGTTTCACTGCACAGATGGGTTAAATGACAAATTCCTGTGTGTAAGCACTTTAGGCAAATCGATCACTTAAAATATGACTTTAATGTTGTTAGAAACCCAGTTGCTCTTTCTGGGTTTATAGATAATTCTGGTTTAATGGGCGTAGATTCTGCAACTTAAATACAAGTGTGAATCACGGCAGATGTCGATTCTGATCGCATGCTCATTAAAATGCTGACACCATTTTTTTCTTAAGTCTAAAAACAATCAGAAAACAAATCAGTATTGAAGTTTGGAGACACAGCCATGGTAATACATATAATGTATCTACAGTTAAAAAAAATGTAAAAACATATATTACAGAAGTTTGTCATGGAGAAGCAGGAACTGCCCCTAAAAATCATGTGGATCAGTGTTTATTGAGCCTGGTGCTGAAGGCCCATGGTGTTCACCCAGGTAACACAAACCTAATTCCACAAATCATTTCAATAACAGCCTCTGTGTTAAAGCAGGAAAAGCAGTAACAATGTGATGGGTACTCAGACTTTTTTATTAATCTTTTAAAAAAATGTGTATTGTCACATCTCTTGCTTGACCGTTTGCGTACTCAACTTTGGCTTTTGGTTTATACTGTTGGCTTCGCAACTTTGGCCAAGTTAAGCAGCTAAGCATGTTAAACTCCAAAGAGTTTCCAAAGAGAGCCTCATGTGGCAGAAAGCTTTTCCACTCAGCTGCAGCACATTTATTTACAACAAAGACAGACAGCACGGTCGGGGACTCGAACCGGATAAGAAACAACGGTGCCGATCATCTCCCAACGTTTCGCTTCATGAGTTGCGGCACATTAGACTCTTGCTGTATGAAGCTTCACCATCTGTGCTCCGAGCCTGACTGTCCAAGAATTCCCCGTTCCCAGCATCTATTTCAAAGCACACCTTCAAAGTGCTCCCACTTGCCCAGATCCACAGATGGTTATTTGAAGTCATGGTGGAAAAAAAAGATAGATTAGTCATTTAGTGGTTTTTACTGAAGAACTTCAGTGATATCCATTAATCAACTCCAAGGTACAGTTACATTCAGACAAAAATTACTCGAACATACAGACGTCGACGGACATGGCCTGCTCGTTCGGCAAACACTGAGCACCTTAATGTCAGAATAGGGAGCATACGAGTACCTCTTTGCATTTAGGTTGACAAATCTGAACAAACATATTGATCTCATTATATCAACATGTGTCTCTCATTTGCAATTTTAAAAAGGAATCATTTTCTGGAGCAACTGCGATTGTGTCTTTTATCTAAGACCTCCTAATGCTAATTAATCGTCCGCTTTCTTTCGTGCAAGTTCAAGACCCGCAGTCTTTTTAATCAGACCCTTTGGCATTCTTGAAAAAAAAAGGCTGACATCACTAAAACACATGACCATTGAAGGCCCAGCCATAACAAAGTTCTCTGAACACATTAATTCTGCTTTCATAATTCCATATTGAACTGTTCAATGGTCACCCATGGCCCCAATAAACATACCCAATTCTGAGACTGAGCTGAAATGAGTTCAGTCTAATAAATATATACAGTACATATTACAAAAGTGGCTAAACCTTAGGAAAACTGCCTCAAACAAACACGCCATTGTTTCATCAGGACTCGGTTAATACAGTTTCCAGTCCATTTCTTAAAAGTCCGTCTGTCCTTTATTAAATGCAAATTCTTGCAGTGGAGCATCACGTTGGAATGCTATACGCTGAGCTGAATCACTTGCGAGTGCACCGTAGCTGCAGGTGATCATATGGCACCAATGAGGGAGGAATCAGTTGCCCAGATCTCCACTATTTATACCCGGCTTCAAGAACATTTTACTTGGTAGCAGCTGCAAACATCCGAAAAACATGACTGTTACTTCAAACGAAGAAGTGGCCTACAAACAGCGTAATGCCAGTGAGGACCCACAACCATCTTGATGAAAAGGAGCAGTGTTGACTTTGTCCACTCGTGCATGACGGACGATCGACGGTAGTCTTCAATTGCAAACAAACATAATCAGTAATGTCCTTTTGTGGGGATAATTACAGGAGTCACGTGTTAAACATGAGCAAACTAAAACTGCAATAAAGATTCTCATTTCAGATTAATGTCCCTTTTTTTAACTGACATACAGATTTTGTTGTGTAACACATTTGATTCAATAATACATGATATAATACTGTAATGATACAAGATAGCCCACAAAAACCAGCCCATCGCATATCCACACATGAGACTGGCTGCTTTTTTTTTTTTGGGCAACACTGTACATGACTCCTTTACTCTGGTTTGTACATACTCCCCTACAATGCCCTGATATTAGGACCTTTGAAAGGAATTGGAACCCACACTCACCAGGTGCCTAACACTGAAACTGGACAAATTAGAATAAGGGTTCAAAATCAAAAGACTAAACGTAATTCATACTAAAAGCAATACAGCACCCCCCACACACCGCATTTCTTTTAAATTGAAGGCAAATTTTATATTTGTTTTCACACATTCACATTTGTATGCATTAGAGGGAAAATTAAAACATGCTGTACATACATTTACATTTAACCAGAAGTCAATATCATGTTTGTGTGTTTATGTCTTTCCTTGACTATTGTGCAAAAATGGATTATGGATTTTGGATTTTATGGAGTATAATCTTGTATGCTGTCTTCCTTTTTTTCTGTTGATTCATTAATAAAAATAAAATTAAAAAAAGATTAAAAAAGAAACAAAAGGATTTTGCACTTTGGGCCTTTTGGGAAAAAGCTGAAACACTAAGAATCCCTTTGAAATTTTAGGCTCTACTGATAGGATGGTTCCTGCACTGCACCTTTTTTTTCAAAGCTTCGGAAAGCACCGAGAAAAACTGGATGGGAGGTCACAAAGGTTACATCTGATGAAGGGTTAGCATGGCAGATCCATGCTGCAGGGCAGTCTGGCTTCAGCGTTTCCTCTCAGTCTGTTCTGCTTAATGGTTTTCCTGTTTTACTCCAATCAGCATTTGTCCCAACCATTTGGAAATGCAACCATATGCCAACATAATTAGCGCTTAAGAATCTATTGGCTCATTCCTCAAGAAAGCAATCCTTTTCACGCACAGAATGTGAATCCATGGCTCTGTAACTTTTATAAATATTAATTACAACTTCAGTAGTCTAAAGTTCTTCTACCAAAGCTGGTAGATAATAAACTGTTTATGAATTTACTAGATTCCAAACCCTACAGCTGAAGCCTGTTGCATTGGGGTGAAGTGACTCATGAATCATTAATATATAAATTATTGCTGTGTAATAATACAGAGATGCTTTCCCAACCAGAATCAGTGCTGAACACATACATGATTAACACAATATTACTGTCCACTGAACAGAAATGGACTGATGGTCAGGTGTCCACATACTAATCACCAGATCACATTTTAAAAATTTTTAATTTTTTTATCTAACCTTATCTATAAAAGGAAGTTCAGACCGTGCATTACAACCCGAGTGATTCCATCCCTCAGACGTGACATTGTTAAGTTCAGCAAAACCACTAGGTTTAAAAGGCAATAAATAACCAGAGTCATGAAGGATTCTCCAGCTGGTCTCCAGAGAGACATCACTGACCTACTGAATGGAATTCTTATTCCTTAAACAGACCAGAAACTTCCTAACCGGGTGCATAAGGGACCTGATTGCTTTTCCACCTCCAGAAAAACTGCCCCATGGCAGTGACACATGACCGAGTCATGACCTGGAGCAATGCAGGAAAATCCGCTCTCATCCCAGCATTTCCAAGTCCTATAACAAGAACAGGCTAAACAGGTGTCTGCTTACTTTGGTTCCTCCTGTGAAACTTATTGGAGTTTACAGACCTGCACACAGCTGACCTCTTGGTAATACAGCATGACACAACTAACCTCTCACATAACTGTGCCACTGAAACACTACGTATCAAAAGATTAAAATAAGAACAATTGTTACCTCAACCGCCAAGTTTTACAGTAAAATAACAAACAATTAGTGTATATAGTCTTCTGCTGTTGGCCATCCTTCTCAAGATTTAAAAGAGGTGCTTAACAACCGAACACTGATGATCCAAATCACAGCTGAACTTGTTTAACTTAAATTCTGTTCATCTCTTAATAATCCATTTCTTACAACGGAAACTTCTCAAAACACCTTTTCCACAGACCAGATCGAGTAAATGCACAGGGTTGATTGTACTGCGGTACTGTAGCTGGATTTTCCTAAAACAACTGACTTGTGTTGTTATCTCATTTTTTCTGTTGCCTTGTATAAACGTGCCTACTAAATGACTAAATGTAAATGTAATGCACTCCTTTTCCCTGCTATGCCTGTGTTTATGGTAAGCTGTTTTTCACTCTACTGCTACGCTTTGCATTTTGAACCTTTGTAAAAATAAGCGGACCATGGACAAGAAAAGTGGACAGTGAGTGCCGAGTGTTTAATAAGAAGTGGACAAAGTCAGTCGTCACTTTACCCCGAAGCAGCCAACTGGCCCAGCTTTTCTGGCAAATTTTAGAACCTATAGTGGCCCATGAGTCAAAGTTTGACCAACCCTGTAATGGACCCAATAGATCATCACCTTGAAATTGGATTAGAACATGTCACAAGTGGCCCATCTGGTTCCAGCAATCACACCACTGTCAGCATCAAGACCCATTTATCCTCAAGCTGACAGATAATAATATGTACTTCTGTCACCCAAACAGTTAATCATGTAACTATATACTGAAGTAGGTGTGCAGGTATAGATGATATAAAGTTTTAAATGATCAATACAAATTAAGTTAAACCATTAGTACCATGGTACTAATTCTTTGAGTATCAGATGCTTTAAATGATTTTTCTTATTTACCCAAATAAAGGGATAAACATGACTTTGTAAAAAAATATATATATATAATAATAATAATAATAATAAAAAAGCCTACGCCTTCCACTCATTTCAAAAGGTAAGAACACTGACCCAGTCGGTTCTGTATAGAATTTAAATCCCAGCCTGTGTTCCGTTTTGTCTTCGTTCCCCTTCTTTATCTTTGTGATCAGATCTCCCAGGCAGTGCTGAATGAATTTGCGGCAGTGAGACAGGTGTAAACACAACAGCTATACTCTGCTGGAAACATGTCCAGACTTGGCCGGTGAAATGGAATGACTAAAGCTCAAAGCCTCTTCATAAAGTCTTTCATTTACTGAACCTGTATTAATTGTTCTAGGCAAAGAAAGAGACTGAATAAAGGCTTATCTTGTATGTGGACACACCGAAGCGCATAGCAAGCAGGATGGGGAGACATCATGCTTCAGCGGTGAGCGAAGCTACACAGTGACATTACAGAACAATAAATGGCTTCATGGTGAAGAGAAAGGCCAGTGGGATTTGGAGTCTTGTGTTTCAAGTTTTGAGGAGGCAGTACAGCCCGGGGCTTTCTGATACTCGTGGACCATGAAATATACAGAGGCCACAATTCCTCTAATGGGGACACCGGACATACCAACTCAGGACCTAATAGTGACCTTTAACATGTGCAAAAAAGGGTTTAATTTACGGTCACTTAATTTTTAAATAATAAATACTCTCATGAGCATTTATTACTCATATGAATATTTATTAAAGCACAGGTACATAATTATTGTAAATAAATCACAGAAAAAAGATGTTATTAGGCAAGATGCATATAAAAATCTTTTCCGAGAATTATTCACAGTATTACACGACCTTAAGTGCCTTTTTGCTTTTATAAAACAATTACAAACACACTATAATAAAAAACATGGTTTGATTCATAAATGTGTTAATTAAAAGTAAAATTGTTAATAATCACATTTACGTTGTTCTGAGAGAATTAGGATTCCCATATGGCAAAATATTACTTAGGTGGTGGATGCTCATCTGAAAATCTTTGGCTGGTAGATCTGTGCGGGTCCAGATCATCAGGAAAGTGAACAAAGGGACAGTAACAAAGCACGTAAAGGAACAAGGGACTACAATCTTTAATTGTACGACCACTACGTTTACGTATAAGGTAAGTGGAGTTGATAGACTGGATCAGGAGTGTAGGACTGTGGAGGTGAAACTAATTACTGCCTTATTCCCAGACTAAGGTTATGTTTAGCCTGGAGTTGAGTCCTCATTTACGAGGTGGACCATCGTACATCACTGTTTAGAGAAGACGTCCCACAATGTGGAGTCACAGCGGAAAGCAAGGCAGGAAGTGTTTGAACATCAGATTCTTGATTAGACCAGAGGAAAGATCAGCTAATTGGCTGTAATGACTTCAATCTGGCAGCCAAAGGAAAAGCTTCGGAAGCGCATGAGTACCATGTGTCAGGTTTCAGTCCTGAGGGTTGGAACTGCATGCATGTCTTAAGACAGACGGCAAGAGCCCAAAGTATCAGATGACTTTACAAACATCTGCCTGCTTTAAGAGACATTATTCTGTGTTTATTTAACTACACATTCTTGCTTATATTATGACCCCTGGCACTATAGAATTAATGGGCATATAGTTGGCATCAAAGCCTTTTCTTGATGCAGGATTTTCTGTTCAGATCAAGGTCAGATTTTCTAAGCACTTTGTCTCAGGCCCAGTTACATTTACCAAAAAACATGTCAGCATAATGCTTCCTGTATTAAACAACCATTCTAAATTTGTGTGTCCAGGTAATTCATAGGAACAAGTAGTATCGTAGTATCACGCAAGCAGAGTTCAGACCTCCCAGATAGTGAACACACCTGTACCAAACATTAGTCTTGCTTGAAACAGGTGTGTAGGGGAGCTGGGGGAAAGGAGGTGGACCATGTGGGGGGCCTAAGGGACTAACACGGTCTTTCGGAGATTGCAAATCTTTGAACAATCCAGTGATGCCCCACAGGTGACCACGGTAGCCGGACTTTTAATTTATTTCCAGCGTACCCCAATTTACCAGTCACTATGCTCCATTCACACAAACAGCAGGACACTTGACTTGACAAGGAGGCCACAACAGCTGAAAGACCCTGGATCTTGAATTTAGAAAAAGCCATGTGGTAAGCACAGTCGATTCAGGACTAGCCAACCAGGGATTTTCCCACCACAGCACAAGGCACGGCCTCCAAGGTTACGAGCTGCTTGGATGGTTTTCAATGCTTCCTTAAGGATAGGGCAGAATTAACTTTACCCTGTGTGCATCACCCCCCTTAACACACGCACACACACTTTGACCAACTCCACCCACTCCACCATTCATCCGCAGTCAGTAGATCTAAGAGAATCCGAATTGTGTGGATTCTGTTCAGATAAGACTTAAAATACAAGCTGAAGGAAGAAGGTGTTCCACAGGTGCACTCATGTCAGGGCTTGTAAAGGTTTCAAAACAATAAAAGACTTGTCTGAGGACAATGAAATACATCTTTCTTTGTGCCCAGATTTGTCGACTTGACACGAAATGTCTTCTTGCAAACCATAGCAGGAGAGATGACAAGGCATTTAATGGTCAAAGCGAAATCCTTTCATGAAAATGGAGTAATTGGAAGGACCTACCTGTCTCACCATTAATCACTGCAGCGAAGAGTTGGAATTGGTTTCAGTAATTAGTAATTAATCAGTCTTTGTTACAACCGATACAAACATGCTGCACAAGGACACACACACACACACACACACACACACACACACACACACACACACACACACACACACACACACACACACAC
>JAOUQT010297796.1:0-16483 GCA_025769995.1 Xyliphius kryptos | reverse complement strand
CTGCTTTGCACACTGTTGGCATTCTAATTAATTATACTAGTTAACCCTTATAGGCACACCTGAAAACCATTTCAGGTCACTACCTCTTGAAGCTAATTAAGAGAATGCCAAGAGCGTACAAAGCAGTAATCAGAGAAAAGGGTGGCTATTTTGAAGAAACTACAATATAAAACATTTTATTTATGAACTTATTAAATGCAGCCTCCAAATATACATCGACTTCACTTGATCAGCATGCACCCTGCGAGGTTTTGCAAGAACTCAAGTTCTATGTTATTCTTACTACATCACCCTCAATATATACATAAAAAAGCATTAATAAACTACAAATTAAATATGTTGTACCAACATTAAATATACTTGTAATGTGAGTTTATTTAAATTACAGGCAGAACAACTTTAATAAAACATAATGAATGAACATAACGCACTTAATATTCCTTTATTTTTTGCACGAAGCTGTTAACATTTTTAATACATTTCATTTTTAAATATAAACAAAAAGTTTATGTTAAATAAGTAGAAGTAAATGTTGCATATGCTGCATAATGACTGTTTGGTCTGGATATGTGTCACAACTTGGTCTGAAAAGAACCATTAAAAACGTATAATTATTCTGCTGATTAAGAGAATAACATCAGCAGCCTCGATCAACTCTGATATACTTTTTGCAGTCTTTGACAAAAGAAGCATTTTTTCCGCTGATGTTCAAAGTTCACTTATCTGACTTCAGTAAGTAATGATATCATTTAGACCAACTCTTAGGATAACAAACTTTCTGTTCGTTTTGAAAAAAAAAGTGATAGTGATCTATCACACAATTCTACTATTTGCACTTTCGGTTGATGCTAACATTTCGTTGTACTGAAATTGTACAGATACAGAACAAAGACAAGTTCAATCACGCAATCAATTTGCCAGCTGTGCTTTACACACAGGAATTTGTCCTCCAGATTAAACCCATCCGTGCTGTGAAACACACATTTATACAAACACTGGTGAAGTGAGCACACATGCTGGTGGGCAGCCTTGCATATGGAGCCCGGGAAGCAATTGGGGTTAGGAGCCTTGTTCAAGGGCACATCAGCCATAGTATTTGGTGGGACCGAGAATCGACTTCAGGCCGCAAATCTGGTTCCTTAGCCACAAGCCTATGGCTGCTCACATTCATTTTTAAAAATTTTGGATATTTATATAAACCTTTATATTCTCTAAATTGCACATTGAATTACTTATTAACAAACACCGAATGCACAAAATTAGCACAATAAAAAAAATAAGATCACTATGACACTTAACAGTATGTATTATGTTAAAATATTTTGTGTTTTTTTTTTTTTTATATATAAAGACACAATGTTAATGAATAATGCCAGACACTTGTATTGAGCTTCTAATATGTAGCTATAGCCTTGACTTTTGAACTAAACAGTAGAAACATTGTTTATATCAAAAATCTTAAATGTAAATTACATTGAAGCTATAACAAAAAAACATTATAGACCTGACACCAAGAATATTATTTGAAGCATATTAAAAGAATGCAACATTTACACACAGAAATAATATTACTTGATTTCAAACAACGTTATTAAAATTAGTTAAATATCTAGGTTTTTAAATCCTTGTTTTATTTTTAAAGTGACGTCAAACTGTCTTTAGAGTCTTCGACCACTTTAAAACTATTAATAGCAACTGGCAACTTGAGACCAACTTCTTCAAGGTCGAGAATATTAAATGATGGAAGAAAGGGGCATTCAAACAAATAACATATATTAGTTAGAATGAACGGAGTTATTCTAAAGAACCCTCACCTTCTCTGCTTTAGCCAGATATATCCACAGCTTCCTCCAGGTTGTAAACTTTTTCCTGTCACTGAAGTTAAAAGCCATTTCTTTACTGGCGTAGCGGGACACCAGAGGTGAACGATATTTCATGAACTCGTCCTCGGTTCCTTCCATTGCTGCAGGTTGGGTGAGCAACAAAAGAACCTGAAACACGTTTCTCCAGCACTTTGACAACCTGCCTCCTGCAACAAGAACCTACAGGACGAAAAGGTCCTCAGCAGTATTCCAAATCAACAAATATTCATAAATTCCCCTTATTTGCACACTTCAGCGTATATAGGGTGCTCAGACTTTCCTAGCACATAAAATCGAATACTAATATCTTGCTGAGCATCAATAGACTGTATAAAAAGATTTTTAAAAGCTTTAAAAAAGTAATTTACACATAAATTACCTAGTTATGGGTGTGCACTATTTGACATGATTTAGGACGCGACCGCTCGTCTTCTTCGTTCTAGTAGGGATACACGGCGACCTTTAGAGCTGCTGGCTTACTCGTTAGCGCCCCACATGGCCAGAAAACTAAATCACTGTAGGCATTACCCTATAGCACCGATGTAATGCTGAAAAAAAATTCTTTATCTTCTACTTAATCCTTACACCCCATGCAGAGGGATGCAAAAGGGCTATGTTTCGGGAGCTGGGTATATACACCCATGTCAGGGCGCTAATCTGTCACTGGGCACAATTACTTACAAATGCTACATAGGGGCAATTTAGAGCATCAGATTCTGAATCCGTGTTTTTGGACTCGGGGACAGAGACATGGGGAGAACATGGAAACTGCAACCAAATTTTAATGACCAATTAGCATTCTGTTAGTTTACTAGAGCAGTGAGAGGTACCAGGTGCTTACACTTTATTGCACCATGGCTTTAGTGTGCCATGTAAAAACGTTGTTTTGGTTGTATTGTTCATTCATTCTCTTATTATCTTCTGCTTAGTCCTCTTCTAGGGTTGCAATGAGGTTCCCCATGCCCATCCAGGAGCGAACGTCTCTGGTGCTGGGCAGATCAATCTATAGCTGAACACACACTCACTCATACACGTACAGCCCTACTAGATAAAACTGCAGTTGGTAACTGCCTCACTTAAAGTTGTACTCTAATTTGTAAATTGCTTCCGATACAATTAATGCAAATTAACTAAATGTCAGTGTAATGTAAAATGCTATACAAATAAATGATAACTTTTTGTATCTTGATGTACTAATGCTCGTGATGAATTTGCATTAACTATTTCACATTTTTTGAACATGTGCCTTAACAAAGCGGTACAGTGGCTAAGTGTTTAGCACGTTCGCCTCTCAGCACTGAGGATTCCCAGTTCGAATCCCAATCTGGGTGGAGTTTCCATGTTTTCCCCATGTCTGCGTGGGTTTCCTCCCACAGTCCAAAAACATGGATTCAAGGTAAATTGAATGCTCTAAATTGCCCCGTAAAGTGTGATTGTGTGAGTGTGCCCAGTGATGGATTGGCACCTTGTCCTGGGTGTATCTGCCCAGCGTTCGTCCCTGGATGGGCATGGGGAACCTCACCACGACTTTGGTGCAGGATTAAGCGAAAGATAACGGATGGATGGATGGATGTGCCTAAATAATTGTGATTATAAAAAATATTTTTGTATTTGTTCATTTAAATTCATCACCCATTTATTCCTTACAGTAATGCTAACATTAATATTGTCTTAGTAATGATTTTACAATTTTTATACTTAAAATTACTTGCATGGATATAATCTCTCTTCCTATTTTAGTAAAGATTTAAAGCTTTGAATTGTATCACACAATTTCACTTAAACTATATTAACTGTGTTTGGTGTAGATCAAAGGTTTCTGTACTGGGACAGAGACTGTAAGTGGAGCGAGAGAGCAAAAGAGAGTAAGTGCAACAGAGAGGGAGAGGAGGAAAACTAACAGATACAAAAAGGTGGGAGGAGGGGGCAATGAGAAAGTGCAACTCATCTCAAGATGGCTACGGTTTCCACAGGCTTCTGTAGTGGTAAGTTTTCTTTGTTCTTGCTTTTTTACACAGTCTTCATTATGCAATCTGCCTTTCATTTAAAACAACCCCCACCATGATCCATACCTGATTATTTTATTAAATTTAGACCAGCATAGGCAGCATGGTTGCTTAGTGGTTAGCATGTTTGCCTCTCAGCCTGGGGATTCCTGGTTCGAGTCCCAATCTGGGTGGGTTTCCTCCCACGTTCCAAAAACATGAATTCCAATTGCCCTGTATAGTGTGTGGATTTATGAGTGAGTGTGTGCACAGCGATGGATTGGTACCCTGTCCTGGGCGTATCTGCCCAGCCCGAGATTTTACCCCCTCGGATGGGCATAGGGAACCCCACCGCAACCCTAGAAAATGGATAAGTGGAAGACCAGCACACCTCAGTATAATTTTAGCACTGCCCTGCAAGTTTAAGGTCTTGAATTTAGTGTCCCAAGGATTAGTCGGGACTAAAGGTTTCACAGTTTAATCGGCACCATAGTAATACGACTGAATAAAAAGTCGCAGCTGGTAGGCGACAGATGATTTATGTCTGTATTCATTTCTATATGAATATGTTTCTATTAATTAGGAAAGAAATACAAAATATGTGTAGGTATGCTTATAATATGTCTGTATCAAATATGAAGAAGGTAATTAAAATTATATATATATATTTTTTTAATTTGTTATTTGTAGTATGGGTATGGTTCAACTAATTTTATCTTTGTGGTTTGAGAATTAGTGTGCATTATTAAGCAGCTTTCTTTAATATAGGCATAATATTTACCAGAGTTGTATGAAAATTTATATAAATTGTATAATTTGTTTGTCATTTCCCAGTAAAATCATCACATTTGCTGAAAAGACATTTCCTCTTGTTGGGGTACTGTGGGTCAGGCAAGACCTCTGCCCTAGTCACCATCACTGGCCAAGAAGCATGCCGGTCCGGACAGCCCACAGTAGAGCCCTTTTTCATCGAAAAAACCTATAAAGGCAGACTCCTTCTTTTGGTGGATACTCCTGGATGGAATTTGGGCAGTAAAGATGCAGCCAAAGAGAAACTAGACTATCATAATGAAAATGTGGCCTGCATCAGAAACATGTGTTATCCTGGTCTGCATGCTGTGCTGCTTGTGGTGCCAATAGGAGAGGCTTTTACCGAACATCATAGAAAAGACATAATAGAACGGATGGAGGCAGCAGGGATGGATGTATGGAAGTATTCGTTAGTCCTGTTTACAGTGGCAGATAGACTTAAGGGTAGTAGTGTGGAAGATTATATTGCAGCAGGTGGTACAGCACTCCAGAAACTGGTGGAGAGGTGCAGGAACCAATACCATGCTTTAGACAATACTCGTAAAGAAAACAGCACACAAGTCAATGAGCTGCTTGAAAAGTTGGAAGAGATGGTGCAAGAAAATAAAGGATCATTCTTTGCAATGGCTGATGAGATTCACCTTCACACATCAGTAAGAAAAACTGAACAAGAGGAAAATCCAAGAAACTCACCTGCTATAGATTTTTCATCTTTGTTTAGATTACCACCAAGAGGTGAGTTTTTTATGTAATGTGCAAAATTAGACCATTGTTTTAACTACAATGATTTTTCTAAATAAAATATATTCATGCAAAGTTTTTTTTTTTTTTTTATAACTTTAATGTAGCTTTATACAACCCAAAGATAAAAATTCTGAGACAAAAAAAAAAAATAAAAATCAAATCGAATGCAAATGTATTAAATAATAATAATAATAATAATAATAATAATAATAATGTAAGTAAAGTACAAACAAACCAGAAATATTTTAAAGTTATAGAAAACAAGTTTGCATTGAGGAATTGGTCAATTGGATAAAGTGCTAAATGAACTTAAATATAATTGTCTTATTTTGACAATTATATAAAAAAAAATTAAATCTGTCACTTTAGTTGGAAATTAAAAAATACATTTTTTTTTTTTTTTTTGCTTTTAGAATTTGGTCTAACATTGAAATGAGCTCATGTAGACGTAAAACAAGTAAATCTACACAATCCAACCCTGGACCTAGGTGTAGGTCATAAAATTAAAATATTGAGAAAAAAAAACAACAACATTTAACTCAGTAATTCAATTCAAAAATTAAAACTTTTATATAATATCCATTCATTATACACATACTGATATATTTCAAATGTTTATTTCTTTTAATTTTAATCAATCTAACTTACAACTAATGAAAATCCCAAATTCACTATCCCAGAAAATTAGAATTTTGTGAAAAGGTTCAATATTGAAGATGCGTGGTGCAAAACTATAATCAGCTAATTGACTCAAAACACCTGCACAGAGCTCTGTGTCCAAGCACATTAGAGAGGCAAAGGGAAGGAAAAAATGTGGTAGAAAGTACAAAAGCAATAGGGCATAACCGCACCCTGGATTGTGAAACGAAACCCATCCAATAATGTGGGGGAGATTTACAAAGAGTGGACTGCAGATAGAGTCAGTGCTTCAAGAACCACCACTCACAAATGTATGGGAGACATGGGTGTCAGCTGACACATTTTTTGTGGCAAGCCACTCTCGAACAAAGACAGCATCAGAAGCATCTTACCTGGGCTTTCCACAGTCAGTGATAGTTTAGGGTGCTTGGTTTGGTCCATTTTGTTTTCTGAGGTCCAAGGTCAATGCAGCCATCTTCCAGGAACTTTTAGGCCTAGTCCACATGTAGCCGGATATCTGGAAAAAACAAATACATTTTTCTAAGTATGAGCCTTTTAATCCACGTTAAAACCAATGTTTACATCACCAAAAATGATTATTTACGAAAAACTCTGGGCAAAGTGAAGAATTTGAAAAAAAGTACACAAGTACACATGCCGACACAAAAACAATATGTTTTAGGGTCCCGAACGTCACCGTCTGTGACAAATAATGCAACGATGACATCACACATGCGACTTAGAGGATGGATGTTTACAACACTCAATAGCCTATTTGTGTGGGTTCATGTGGATAATTTTTTTTAATGACATCATTTTTGAAAACGATGTGGGGGAGATAACGTGTGGACCAGGCCTTAAAGCACTTGATGCTTCCTGCTGCTGACCAACTTTATGGAGATGCAGATTTAATTTTCCAATAGAACTGTGGCAGGACACAGTGCCAAAACTACCAGTACCTGGTGTAAAAACCATGGTATCCATATTCTTAATTAGCCAGAAAACCCACCTGACCTAAAGCCCAAAAGAAAATTCATGAGGTACTGTGAAGAGGAAGACGCGATACACCAGACCCAACAATTCAGAAGAGCTAAAGGTCAATCAGAGCAACATGGGCTCTCATAAAACCTGAGCGGTGCCACAGACTGATCGACTCCATGCCACAGCTGCAGTAAGGACACAGCTCCAGGCCAAAGGAGCCCCAACTAAATATTGTGTTTATGCTTTCAGTTGGCGCAACATTTCTAAAAATCCTTTTATTTGTATTGGTCTGAACTAACATTCTAATTTTCAGAGTTTACTGAATTGGGGATTTTTATTAGTTGTCAGCTATAATCATCCAAATCAAAAGAAATTAACATTAGAAATAATCAGACTGTTTGTTATAGATGCATGTTCTATACAAGTTTCACTTTTTGAATAGAATTACTGAAATCAACTTTTCATGATATTCTGATTTTATGTCCAGCACCTGTATATATTCTGAGCAACATGAGTGTCAATCTTTGTCTCACTGTGCTGCCCCAGCCTATTATTCTAAAAGCTCAAATTTTAAATGAGGAATGGACAGGTTTTAAAAGTCTATTTATTGTACCGTGTCTCAAATTTAGAATGTTATGTTTTATGATTCATTTGACCTCTGTTACAAATCGCCCAATTATCTTTTTCTCCATTTCTTCTTTTTTTTATTCTTTTTGCATCCACCTTTTGTTCTAAGAGTTAAGGATGTTATTGGTAGGGTGGCAGGGTGCAGGCAAGAGTGCAGCAGGGAACACTATTTTGGGTGGACACAAATTTGAATCTAGCTGCCGCACCCAAATTTCCCGGCTTCAGCAGGCACATGTGAATGGCCGTCGTGTGACGATTGTGGACACCCCAGGATGGGACTGGTTTTCTGTTAAGCGCACGCCAAATCACATCAAAAAGGAAATCAAGAGAGGTGCCAGTCTGCTTTACCCTGGGCCACATGCTTTGCTTTTGGTAATTCCTGCCATTTCCACACTCACCTTAAGGAAGAGAAGAGCTCTTAAAAAGCACCTGGGGATGTTGGATCAGGACGCTTTTCTTCATACCATTATTTTATTCTCCTGTGGTGACTGGCTGGGCTGCACAATTGAGGAGCAAATCCAGAAAGATGGTGGACATTTGCTGACTCTGATGGCACACTGCTTCAACTATTACCAAGTACTAGATAACACCAACAAAGACAGAGGACAGGAGCAAGTTGTGGAGCTTTTGCTTAAAGTAGAGGAAATGATACAACAAAACACAAACCAGCCATTCTTACCTGTACACTGTAAGTATTTCTGTTCTTTACCTATAAATAAAAAACAGGAATAAAATTTATCATAAAGTGGTGTTTCATTAAATATCAGCATTTTAATTTAACATTTTAGGGTTTATTTTATAAGGATCTTCAAAAAACAGCAATACTTTATGATGGAACTTGTACAAACTTTATAATCTTTTATTTAGACAAGTTGTTTTGATTTTTATTCACAAGATTGCAATTAATGTTTTCTGTAGTAACTATGCAAAAGTTAATGTTATTGAGCTCATTTTCAGAGTTTTTTAATGGCAAAAAAATAATGTATCTTTTTTTGTTTTTAGTGTATGAAGAACAAGATGTGGAGACAACATGTGAGAAATGCACTCTTCAATAATGTCTTTAGCAAAACCATTACATTTGAGAATGTTTAAAAATTTATTTTTATATTTTTGCATAAATATAATCCATTACTATAATCAAATTTGTAAACATATGCTAACAGTAAACCAAGTCAAATTAATAAGACAAAAATATTAGATTGTCAGTTATTTAAAAATGATCCAGTATTATATAACTAAAATGGGGAAAATATGTAAACCTTTAAGATTAATTTAAAAGTGAAATTAGCCAGGCGTTTCCAATGAGATTAGAATCAGGTGTTAAAAAACATGACTATCAAATTCTGAGCTCTTCAAAATGTTTATGTAAGTGCATCATGGCACAGACAAAGGAAAAAAAAAAATAAGGACCCAACAAGGGTTTATGCTATTTATACTGAAAAAGAGACAGACAAAACCTAATCACCATTTCCTTGTAAGCTATTTAAATAATCAACCTAAATAAGATGCCGCTCTTTTGACATGGGATATTAATATTTTTTTTGCACATAGCCAGCATGGATAGTGACGATAAAGCCTTTGTCCAAGTACTAAAATTGTATGTATGCTGAACTCATTTAATTATTAATGTCAAGTAAATTATCCATTTATAGATTGTAAACAGTATATACACTGCTCAAAAAACAAAGGGAACACTTAAACACCACAATGGAACTTCCAGTTTGGAAGCAACACCAATTGTCTGATCATACAGGCACGTGGAGGCCACACACACTGCTGAGCCTCATTTTAATTTGTCTTGAGGAATTTCCACTGAAGTTGGACCAGCACATCATTTGATTTTCCACTTGGATTTGGAGTACGATTCCAAATTCAGACATCCATGGGAAAATAATTTTTATATTTTGCCCTCAACGCATTCCACTATTAACTAAATAAAGATTTTCAACTTAAATATTTTATTCATTGAGATCTGGGATGTGTTATTTTAGTGTTCCCTTTATATTCATGTCTATAGTTTAATTATATTTTATTATGTAGCGTACAGAAGAAATATGACCATTACAGATTTAGCAGCTTGTAAGCTATATCACTTTAAACCATAACCAACAAATCAATTAGCATTTGCTACATGTACTAATGTAATTGTAACAGTATGATGTCATTTTGTATAAGTCCTTCAAAAAAACAAGTTTTTAGATAGTTTGACACCGAGCTGGGTGGCATGATGGCAGAAGTAATAACCATGGTAAGCCACAACTTAAAAGCATGGTGGGACATTGTTTATCTGACTGTCCTAGACAAAATTGTAAAGGTTTTTTTTGTGCAGTCAATCAATACAGCCAAAACCACAAACACATTTTATATTTCAATTATGATCGTAACATTTGCTAAAGTTGCTGGCATGCATCTGCATAGTCTCCAAGCTTCCACTGCTCCTGTGTAACATGGTGAAATATAACTGCTTGATCGAGCAGGTGGACAAATTTATTTCTGATAAAGTGCTAAGTAAATTAATGTAATCAATTGTACGTGAAGGGCAGGGCATGTTCTAAAGTAGTTAAATATAACTCACTAACAGGAGGTCCTGTGTGCACGGTATGAAAAGCAAATCAAGCCCTTTAATTAATATACACCAATAATTATTCGAGTCAAGAATCTTAAACTGTTTTATAATTGAGCTGCTTGCACAACCAAACATCATGGATAAAGTAACCACAAGACATAAGGCATAAGACATCCAGCCACAAGTTTTAGAAACTCACACTGTTAATCAATTTCCTGAAAATGTACATATCTTGCAAAAATCAGTGAAGTTACTTTCAGAGAAAGAAAGAAAAAATGTTGTCTCAGTTGTGACACAAGCTGTGTACTTAAGACAACTCAAAAATAAAAACTTAACCCCAGGCCTTTTAAAGAAAAATAAAATGTAGACTAATTGATTTTAGTTGGAAACAATGGGGGTGTTACTAAATGTCTCTGTAAGATGTTACAACCATTGCACAGGCTACACTGATGTCTTTGCTATGAAATACAGATGACCTATATATGACTTGCCAAATACGTGTATGTATAATAAATGTCTATAAAGGTTTTATTTTAAACAAAACATGCTAAAGTTTATTTAATTTGTGGTCTATTATTGAGTATTTCACTTAATTATGTTGGGTGTGTTTTGCTTTAATAGGTTGAACATTTTTAGCCCTGTGTAACAGTTAATGAAATCTCTTTGGGCAATACCAAAACAAGGCATTAAAGACATAATCTCAGGCTGATATTTTACATCAACAACTGATTACACAGGGCTCAAATGTGAATTAGTGAATTACCCTGTCAGCAAAAAAAGAAGTGTTGCTAATAGAGGGGGAAAAGTAAAAGTAGAGTTCGAAAAGTAATAATAGAAGTTCAAAATTACATGCCATTTTATTTTTTTTTTTGGTACATTTTTTTGGTAAATTTCACAATGTTGTTGAACTCAAAATCTTAAAACTGACTGATTGGTTGCATTTAAATGAACAAATCAGGATAAGACTTTTCAGGGTTTTTTAATTGGGCGAATGAAATATGAATTAAATAACTCAATGACATATCTTCCCAGTTGTCTTCAGGCACAGCAACAAACAGATCCTTATTCATTTATAAGCAACTAATAAAGCATGACTGAGTTGAATTTGATAAATTGACTCTAAATGAACATTAAAAAGTGTGACTGTATGGGTTTAAGTAACATATGAAATGAAGGATCATAAGGTTTACTGTAAACAGTAAGCATAACTAATAAAGCAAATACGTTCTAATAAACTCCAATCAACTATGATTTGTGGCCCAGTGTGATGTTTCAAAGCTGGTAGGTCCTGTGTTTTAAATCTAGGGTTTTTTTTGTGTGTGAATAGTTTGCATGTCCTCCCTCAAATTACATTGCGCTCCCTACATTATTAAAGATATGCAAGACAGGTAAACTGGAAATATAAAATTGTCTAAGAGTTAAAAAAAAATGTTTTCCAATCCTGTTCCCCAGCTCGGAGATCCAATTAGGATAATATGTTTTAAAAAATAAAGATATGGTTATTAAAATAAAGAAAAAAAAACAACATACCAACAGAGCAGTACCTTAGAAGTATAGAATTTACTGAACATTTACTCAAGATATACCTGGGAATCGCTGAGCAAGCACAATAGAAAATCTTACTTTTTGATTGAACTTTGACACATTTAACCAAGTTTATGCCACTGAACTAACTAATCTGTAAGGACCCGAGGAAAAACCCACAGGGACTTACAAGATTTTAAAACCAATATTTCCGCAATGCAAGATTTACATGAAATCCTCCAGTTTATCACACTTCAAATGATCAGTAACAAACATTCACAAATTTATATATCATGATAAAGCTGCAGGAAAAATATAATGTGGGTCATCTCTGTTCTCTAAAATGCCCGAAGACTAAAAAAGAGACACAGTTAAAACAGGCTTTATATATTTACTTAACACAGAAAATGCCTTTTCTTTTTAGGGATTTGCATACCTTCTTGGTTTAACAAAGAATTTTCTTAAACATAGACAGTGGTGTCCCTTAACAACTCTCTTAATTAACTTAAGCTTATTCCTTTTAGTTATTTTAAAACATTTATCCTGTTGTGGTTTTCATTTACGGAGGATGTCACATAATGCATAATGTGCTTAAGCGCACACATCCATAGCCCTTTAGTCGCTGCACACCTTTGTTTACAAAAAACAAAAATAAGTTAAATGAACAATTCACTTAAGCCACTGTAGAACACACACTGCAAAGCTAAGTACTAAAATTCATAAATCTATTTCTAAAGATGAATACTAAAAATTATTGTGCAGGAGCAAAATCTTTGTAAATATATAGCACTACACTATATGTATTAAAAAAAATAAACGAAAATGCGGCCACTTAACAGACCTTGTATTGGTAGCCTATTCCATTTTCAAAATCTGCAGCTCTCTAATACTTTAGCATTACCTATAACTGGAACTCGCCTAAACCTAAGAATTTGAAAGGTTAGCCAAATAACTTTTAACATACAAAATATAAGTACTACATTAATAATACCACTCCGTTCTTTGGATGTTTTTAATATTTCTTCAAAGATTCAAATTTACTTAGCTTGATTATGAGAGTTAGACTGCTTACATAATACCAACTGTAGCTAGTTCTTTAATTGGGATCTACTAGTTCTGGTACAACTATTCATTTTGAATTAATTATTTTGGTTATGAACCAAATTATAGAGTCTAAAGTGGCTGTGTGTTTTATTGAGATCCTGTATTTGGCTTTCGGACATCTTTTGTTGTTTTCAGTTAAATTAAAAAGGGTTTAAAACATTTATTCATTCAAGTATTGAGATATTGTGAAAAACATTACTGCATAAAATAAGACTAAATCATGCAAAGGATTATTACACTCTTGATTAGTGTCACCCACGCAGTCGACCGCTGAATTTTCCTGTGTTGCATTGCATGTAAGTTTTCCCTAGCATTTGGTTAAAATGCACCATTAGTCTTGCTTTTGTTAGGATCAAAGGAATATATTTTAATTGGGGCCATGTTGCAAGATTGTACAAGAGTGGTGCTAGGTAAGAGCATAGGGCAAACAGGTATGTAAAAAGATCTATCCAGCAACAGCATTCTTATAGTTTTGTAAAAAAAAAATATATACATGAAACAATATAGATCTGTCTACTTCCCAAAATGGAATCCAATGATAAAAGGAACTTATTTAACAGTGTTTTTACTGATTCCATGTACAAAGCTGTGGGGCCCTGAGCACCTCTGCCTGTTTTCCGGTTGACTATATTCATGATCAGGTCCTGACATAGTCATGCTCTGTCTTCCCATGGTGAGCCGGCGCTTAACACTGAGCTTGGGCTTTCTACGGGACCCTGGGGGTGACTGGCCAGTAAGAGTAAGTCCTGTTATCTGAGACACCTTACGCATGGATTTAGCTCTTTTCTTCATTAGCAGACAGCTGTAGCGACCGAAGGCATGCATGGCTGATGCTAGCTTCACTGGGTTGTGCTGGATTCGCTCAATTCCCTTTATAAAGTCCTGAGTTGCAGACCAGACGCTTGGCTGCCTCTCAATGATGTCACATAAATCAGATAAGCATGACTTCAATTTGTCCATGGGACTCTCTTCCTCTGAAACAACTAATAAAAAAACAACGAGAGCAACTTAACACAATACACAAGTCATAACAGAACAAAGCTGTCAGCATTTCAGCTTCAATGTATTAGTTTTTATTGCTATTTAGGCAAACAATAAGTTAAAACAGCCTCTAAAGAAAGTGTACATCCATTTAAAATTACTATTAACTACAGCAAATAATCTTTTAAAAACAATCTGCTCAATAGAGGATTTAACACTATCTATACATACATATGTGAGTGTGTGTGCAAGAAAACTGACCTTCAGTGGTAACTATTTCATGTCCCATCATTAATGCTTGTTCAGAATGGTCAATCTCTGTCCAGGAGCTGTTCGTGTCTTGGCTGGGGAGAATGGAGGGAGGTGGACTTATCGCTCCAAGTGACTTTGAAACTTGATGGTACAATCTGTGTTTACCAATACATTTCAATAATTACTTACCAAATTGTTGATAAAATATAAACTATAATGTAAAAACAATATGTAAAACACAAATTCAACAGAACAGTTTGTTTCAGGCCTAGATATCAAATTAACTCATACCTTATATACTCTGTGCCTACACACATATACTAGAATACCTTCACTGCACATAAGGGCCACAACAAATTATTAGTTTATCACAACATGTTGGGTTTCACACAACTTTTATATATGTTTATATCAGGGCTGGGAAATTAAAGCTCCCAAGGTGCCACAAAAACCGGGACAGTTTGAGAGCCAAACTAAAAGGCACCATTTTATTTTTATTTTTCTAGAAGTGCTAACAAGTGTTTGAGACAAACTTAATATGAACTATTTAAAAACTGTATTTGCTTTTTAAATTTCTTTTAACTGCAAGCGCAAGCCTCTTAATTTCTGAATTAAGATAAATAATGAAGTAAGGAAATCTAAAGCCTGTTACATATAAGTGATGTGTGTTTTTGTGGTGAATACTGGTGATACAAAGCTTGCATCAATATTGTAAAAAAGCAATGACCTGTAGCAGAACTGAATGTCAGGACAGATGGATCGGTCAACGGACGCATAAGCATAATCTTCTCCAAGTTCCAGCTGAAGTTCATATTTCAAAACATCTAGTGCAGTTGACGGCGAATGGCCAGCTTCAAAAAGTTTCTTTAGCTTTTGAATAGCTTCTTGTCCAACATCTTTGTACCGCAATGCATCTGGCACATGGAGATTGTGATTGTGCTCATTAGTGATGCTCACTATTGTTGGAAACCCTGGCATATGAGGATCTGTACTCCTAAACAGAAAACATAAAAGACAAAACAATTGACTTTTACTGGTAAGCACAACTACCGTTTACACTATATGGTCAAAAAATAGCGATCATTTAGGTTTAGTGAAGTTGTGGTTTAAAAACATTTACATTTAGCAGACACTTTTATCCAAAGCGACTTACAAACGACAGAACACAAGTCAGTAGTTTAGCAAAAAAAACATCTACACTGAAGTATCATTAAAACCTGTGCATAACTCGATCTGGCTGCCTTTTTTTCTTCTCTTTTATATTAACTGTCTGTGGAAGAGGTGTGTTTTGAGAAGTTTTTTGAAAATGTTGAGTGACTCAGCCTTACAGGTGTGGTTGGGAAGATTGTTACATTATTCAGCAGTGGAGAATGAAATGAAGTGAGAATTAGCGCCTCGGTGAGTTAAAATCACCAGGTGACTCATCACTAGAGTGCAGTAAACGAGTTGGGGTGAATTTAGGAAAGATGGATTGAAGATAAATATTGTCCTGTAGCCCAGAGTCATTGCTTTGCACTGAATGCGAGCAGCTACAGGGAGCCATGGGAGAGAGATGAGTAAATGGAGTGACATGAGTTTGCTTGGGCTGGCTGAACACAAGTCGGTCTGCTACCAACTGTAGAGGCCCAATTGTGGAAGTTGGGAGACTGGCAAGCTTAGAATTACAATACTCGAGCTGGGTTGAATTCCTTGGTTTAAATCGGTTTAAGTATTAAAAACCATGTTACTTTAAGTGTCAAGACAAGAAACATTAATTAAAAACAAGACAACACACATTATTGTGAACCAAGAGCATAGAAGTTTGTTAGCCCTCAATGTGTACTGGGGTCTCTGGACATTTCTTATGTCTCAAAGCTTAGTAGTATGGTCACTCCAGATAATTCAGGGCACCTTGTCTTAAAGGCAGACTTTTGATCATTTTGTGACTTACTGCCATCTAGTGGTGTATATGTATCTAATTTCCACTTCAGATTGGAGCACACATCTTCCAGTTTGTGAAATTTGGAAAAAACTGAACTTCAGTAATTTGGCCAAATAATATCAGTAATTAATTTAAATTGTAATTTTAAAGCCTGTTTACTTTGCTTTCCAGTTTCAGATATTATCTGACTTTACTTTTTTTGTGAACAGCATGATTAATAACTGGGGGAAAAAAACTATTCTTAAATATTTAAAAAAAAATTGTTCAATGTACAAAGTTTTCAAGTAAATCCTACTACACAGGCCACATGAGTGACTTGGTGGTTTTGGTCTCAGACCAGCAGTCTAAAGGTTGGTGGCTTAATCACCAAGTTTGAAAAAAATAATAAAAAATATATAATGCAAAAATAAAGATATACTGACAAAACCCCACAAATCCCATCAAAGGAAACTTCACAGACATGCATCTTAAAGCTATATTATTGGGG
>JAOUQT010297790.1:5156-16484 GCA_025769995.1 Xyliphius kryptos | reverse complement strand
CTCTTTCTGACCTTCTCTATACTTCTCCATCAGCATTCTCAAAGCAAAAATTGCATCTGTGGTGCTCTTTCTTGGCACTGTTGGATATAGAGTAAAGGTTATAAAAGAAGGATACGTCAATATCATATGAAATTGATTTTTTTATTATTTATAATTTTTGTACAGGAATTTTTAATAAAAAGATAAATTTGTATAATTGTATAATTTGTCATTGTTTACACTCTGGTGCATTTATTATATACTCTATATAATCACATCCTTCCTCATTTTTCAGGCGAGGCAAAAAGCACAGTATAATCCTACGAACACAACTTTCAGTCAGAGTCCATGCCTGCATAGGTGAGTAGTGTGATTCTCTTTTTTAACTAAATAAAATAATGGATTTACAAGGTCATAAAGTCGCTTAGACTCTTAATAACACTTTAATTGATTAAGTGTTGTTTTAACGATTAAGTGTTGTTTTCAGTGAGGCCCAGTGTATGTAGTATACCTTTTGCTCCCCACATCCCCCACTGTTCTGTTGTCTCCTTTTCCCTAGCTGCAGCTGATGAATAAAGTAGGATTACTCATTTTGTATGCAGGAAGTTAGTCAGGACAGACAAAAACACCAAATTCTAGTAGACCTACAGTGTTTGGAAAATTCTTGGTGAAATTTTGCTGCCTTTATTAAACAGCTCAATGCTCTCATGGCTTAGGCCATGAACTAGTGCTCGTAGTTCCTCTTACATAAAGTATGTACATACCCTTTTTGAATAAGATTTATAGATGGAGTTGTTTGAGCTTTCTGAATTATTGACGAAGAGTTTTCAATTAGGTATGATATTTGCCTCATCTGCAGTCCCCATCTGCAGCCTAGCATATATAGACAGCTATGTTTTATTTTATGATTGACTATGAATTTTATGAATGCATAGTGCTTTCTTTACATGGCTGACAAGGGTTAGATTGATATGGGCCCCCTCCCATATTAAAATCATGAATCTGATTGGTTTTCCTCTCATTTGCAAAAAGACCTCACATTGCTGGAAACAGACAACTAGACATGTGAGAGTGGCATTAGACATTTTAATGAGCAGTTCTTTTTTTACATGTTTACATACAAATGATGTTTACCCGTCTCTGAAGAGTTAAAAGGTTCTGTTCACACACGCCACTGGTTGTTTCAAAATGTTTGGTTAAATACAATATATTGCTTATTATATATTGCTTAAATATATGACCGTAAGGTATCTTTTCTTGACATTTACTGGTATTCTAGTGTTTTGTCATTTTAAATCTATTTGTGTTTCATATGATGTGAATTCGTTGCTGCATTGCTAGTTTGACTTGTCAGTTATTCTTGTTTATAGTTTAGTTGCAGTAAGTTTTTATAGTAATAATAAAATGGCATGCTGTCTCTAAGTTAATGTTATTCTTGTTCAAAAATATATAAACTTATCCTTGTTAATCAGACTTTTGGTTGTTCAATTTTATGAAATAATGACCTCAATTTTTTGTTAAATGTTTAATTTCATACGGAGACACACGCATAAACATATATGCATACACTCACTTGTGGCTTCTTACATTCAAATGGTTATAAAGCCAAAATGTACTCTAATTGCATTTCCATTTATTCATGTATTCTATAGCTTCTTCTGTTTGGCTTGTAAGTCAACTATAAATGTGCATTGCAGAAGTAATGTTCAAAGTCTGTGATTTACTTAGAGTATTTAGGTTTAATTTTCTTTTAAACATGTTTCACTCAGGTTATTGCTTCAAAACTTCTGTTCAAACCCCCATGAGTCCTACATAGCCATAATGGAACATATGTGGCGAGTTAGCAGCTCTGGTTAAAGGTCAGACTAGCCTGCTATTCATTTGAAGAACATGTGTAAGGTCTGTACAAAAACATGGGAAAAATTGTTCCATAATGGCTCTTACCTTAAACTGGCTGTTTGTGGCATTTGTTAAAAATGATATTACATTTTTATATAGAGTAGTTTGAATATAGTTGTTTCTAATAAAATTCTTAAAACTGAAAGCAGCTTGTATTTAGCTGGTTATTAGACTCCATGGTGTGCAGATGGACATTGCTATGACCGTTTCCATCTTGGAGTCCTGTAATCATTTGGTCTGCTTCGGCTGTTGTTTATGTAGAGGAACTTGTAGCTAGTGTTTTAGACAGATGTCGGCCTCTAAGCAGTGGCCCATTCCCAACGGCGCAGATTAGAGCAGCCAAGCATTTGTGGCCCACATAGCCTACAGTTGCCATAGTGCCAAGGGGAAAATCTAACCCACAGTCTGCAAAACTCATTACGACTAAGCTGTCAGTTTTTAATTTGTAGACAAGAGAAATCACTTTGAGATGGAAGCTGAGTTATCTCTCTTAATATTTTACTTATATTATAATGTAATATTGTACTTATTCTTTGTACTGGTTTTTCATGCAAAAACCACCTGTATATTTTGCAGAAGATTTTGTTTGTTTCTTTGAAGTAGCAAATCCTGCCTGAGCTTTTGGCAAAGTCTGTGTACCAGACTGGAGACCTGCTATGAACCAGACCTGCTTAGGCACCTGCCTCAGGTTCCTTTACACTTTTTGTGCTGGAAGCCAGTCTGCTGATGAAAGATGGCTAGAACTTAATGTTTGGTTTTGCAGAAATATTTCTGAAACTCAAGTCTTTAAATTCCCATGCTAATCATTTTCAATGTCAGAATAGGTGGGGTGCATTTATTGAATTGTTTATTAATTTATTCTCATGTTACACAAGGGGTGGAGCCCCTTTAAAGATCCAGGGCTTGTATTCAGATTGCATCCCCCAATCCAACACATTTAATACCCCAAATAACTAAAGGAGCTCAGAAACTAATTCATGATCCTGAAATTTATGCTCGCTTCACAGTGACGAGAGGGAATAAAAATACATGAAGACCTTTAATAATAAAAACTTTTTAAAAAATTTATATTCTCGGCTTCTGAAAGAACAGCTGGAGCTTAAGCCCCATAAGATGTTTTATGAAAGTTTATGTTCAAGTATGGGAGGGGTAATTGTGTATCTTCAGTTTGCCCTTCTCAAACAAAAGACCCAGGACCCCACATTATATTGACTGGTTTGCATGTTTTAGTTGTTCAGAGATTGTCTAGGCAAAAAATGTAGAAAACAGAACTACTGTCATATTTAATATGCTTCTATCCAAATATTCTTATGTAGCACCCCATATTTTATTTCTACTATAAAGCTACTATAAAAAAAAAACCCTACAGCTATGCAATAAATATACTTAACACATAACACTTAAAAGTTTTTCTTTTAAATCGGGTTGTGTTCTAGCAGGGGGTTTACAATATACACAGATTTCTAAATAAAAATAAATACATTGACTTGTACAATTTTTAGATACTTGTATTTGTACTAGTATACTTCGACACTTCAGAGTGGAAAGTTGAACTTTCTACACCCGTATATTGATAGTCATTTATAACACGCATTAAATATTTAAAATTTTTTGCCTCTGACCTCTTACAGAAATAAGTATATAGTTAAATTGTAGATGTCTGCTTGTTAACAATTTCACTGAATGCTGAAATTGCACCAACGCACCTAACCCCCTGTTGCGCCCCAAGCTCTGTGGAGGCTGCTCACAGCTATGGGCATGTGTGCTTACTTGTGCATACTGTATACAGGTGCATCTTAATAAGTTAAAATATCATCAAAAAGTTAATTTATTTCAGTAATGCAATACAAACAGTGAAATGCATACATTATATAGATTCATTACAAATAGTGATCTATTTGTAATGTTTATTTCTCATAATATTGATGGTTATGGCTTAAGCTAATGAAAACCCAAAATTATTATCTTAGAATATATTTAAAAAAAACCTTCCAA
The DNA here is from genome assembly GCA_025769995.1 of Xyliphius kryptos. Taxonomy (NCBI): domain Eukaryota; kingdom Metazoa; phylum Chordata; class Actinopteri; order Siluriformes; family Aspredinidae; genus Xyliphius; species Xyliphius kryptos. The sequence goes on along the minus strand of JAOUQT010297790.1, from coordinate 12,611 downwards.
ATGTTTAAAATGGTCTATTAGCCTGGTTCAGTAGGCTACACAATCATGGGAAAGACATTGGCAGGTGGATAGAGTAACCAAAATTTTTACTTAGGTAAAAGTACTGTTACTTAAGAATAATATGACATAAGTAAAAGTAAATAGTAGTCATCCAAAAATTACACTTAAAAAAGTGCTTGGTGAAAACACTGTACTGAGTAACGGTTGAATCTGCTGCCAATTTTCCGCTCATAAAACTAGTCTGTCCTACAATCATGTGTCTGCAACGCATCTCTGTTATTATCTCTCAAACACTACGGACCAGCTTCTCTCCTTCCAGAGGCCGCACTGCCAGTAACCTTATCTACTCATCTCTGCTGTCTCAGTCTAAATCAGCAGTAGTTGGTGGGTTATGGAACTGCCAATCTGCCATGAACAAGGCTGATTTCATCACAGTCTTGGCCTTATATTACTTTATGGACTTCCTGGCACTGACAGAGACCTGGATATCTTCCCAGAACTCACCCACGTTGGCTGCCCTATCATTTGCCTATGCATTTTCTTATAGTCCACGAGAAACTGGCACAGGTTTGTTGCTGTCAAAGAAATAGTGCTACATACACAATTCTACAACAGTTTCTTGAGGATATTCTTGTTGGTTTCCTGTCTGGTCAGAAAGATTTTGTTTACTGCTATTATATTACTTTTATAAGTTGCTCTGGACAAGGGCATCTGCTAAATACTGCAAATGTAAATGTAAATGTTGAGTAAAGTCTGAGTTATTTGTTAGCATAAGCATTCAATCTTTGGGCAAATTAGAGTTCATCTGATCAATAAAATAAATTAAAATTAATTAATTAATTAAAAATAGTTCAAATTAAAACAATCCAAGTAAATTAAATTGTTTTCTTAAGGTAACATGCTTTCAATATGAGGCCAAGGGTGTTCCTCCTCCATCCGTTAATTCTCATATTTTTTATACAGTTGCTATGACTGTACATTGTAAAGCTAACCTGTCCCGCTGAGATTGAGTATGGTCACGTACCAAAACTGCACGACTACTTTTGATTGCTGAGACGTAGAGCTTTTGAAAGTCACTGTCTCTCTCTCTCTCTTTCTGTCAAAATAAAACATTAAAATAAGGTGTACGCGAGGGTGATAAAAAAAAGACATGTACAAAAACAAAGAGGTAAAAACAAAAGTAACAAGCTCATTGTAGCCTAATGTAGAGGTTTATTCTCCACAAATCTACTCAAGTAAAAAGTAAGTAAATTTAAAACTACTCTTAGAAGTATATTTTTATTTTAAAACTTGTAAATGTAAATGCAGCTAGAACAGCTTCAACTCTTTTGAGAAGGCTGTCCACAAGGTTTAGGAGTGTGTTTATGGAATTCTTTAACATTCTTCCAGAAGCAGCATTTGTGAGGTCACACACTGATGTTGGACGAGAAGGCCTGGCTCTCAGTCTACGCTATAATTAATCCCAAAGATGTTAGGTCAAGGTCAGGAATCTGTGCAGGCCAGTCAAGTTCAACCACACCAGACTCTGTCATCCAAGTCTTTATGGACCTTGCTTTGTGCACTGGTGCACAGTCATGTTGGAGGAGGAAGTAGCCAACTCCAAACTGTTCCCACAAAGTTGGGAGTATTGAATTGTCCAAAATGTCTTAATATACTGAAGCATTAATACACCTGTGGTCATGGAAGTGATTGAAACACCTTATTCTGATCATTTTGATGGGTGAGCAAATACTTTTGGAAATACCTTTCAGTAGGCCACAATATCTGTATTAAAAATATTTTCTTCATATATAATAATATTATAATTTTCTGAGATAATGAATTTTGGGTTTTCATTGGCTGTAAGACATAATCATGAACAATAACGGAAATAAACACTTGAAATAGTTAACTGAGTTTGTAATGAATCTATATAATGTATGTGTTTCACTTTTTGTATTGAATTACTGAAATAAAGTAACTTTTTTATAATTTTCTAATTTATTGAGATGGATGGGTTAAATGCGGAGGATCAATTCCGCTGTGTGCAAGCATAGTGGCAAATATATCAATTTCACTTTACTTAAATTTCTCACAGGGATTTTGATAAATTAATCAAATAATCAAATTTTTCACCCTAAGTTCATTGAAGAAAATATTTCTTCATTCTCGTTTATTTGTTTTTTTGACTAAAACAACACCTTACTTTCTTTCGTCACTGTGTGTGGGTGTGTTCATACTACTAGCTTTCAGAGGCCCACTTCAGAGTTTTATGTTAAAGATGATGACATTTTGACATTTAGGACAGCCCTCACTTTTTACTGATATCACATGTTGATGACTTAAAGGAGTTCTACATCACTTTTCAACATGGTCCCAACTTTGGGACTAAGACGCATAAATATGTTTATCCATGTGTTTTCAGATGCAATTATACATCAGTATATGTTGCCACTGAAAGTCCACAAAATTACACAGATAAACAAAACCAAATAATAAACAGAACAGGTAATTGATGGTTAGCCGTGAATACCTGACAGCCTCATTGTAGACTTCACATGAATTAAGTTTATTGGTTTGTGGAAAGGATAAATGGTCTTTACTCATATAAAATATGTGGACTATAGGATCCTCTAGATGATACTCTGTTTCTTCTTGAGGATTGCATTTTCATTAGGGTATTCATGTAGTCCTGCTATAATGCTGCATGTGCAGGCAGTACTGTAACTCAGAGCATGAAAATGGAATGCCAGCAGGCCAAGGCAGGCTGAGGCTGATGACACACATAGATGTTAAGTATTTTTAAGTAATACTTTTCTACACAGCCTTTTATTTACTTGCGTTTTAAAACTTTTTCTTTTGAAAAGAAATTAGTTTCAGACAGATGTCCTGTGGCCATGTGGATTGGCTGATGTGAAGCAGAATTGTTTGTGAATAAACTTTCCTACAAATAATTTAGTTTGATATTCTCTAACTAGGATTATATTTATTTTATGCTTGTGCATCTTTGCAATAAATGATTGCACAGTACATCTTAAAACATGCGGTACAATATGATTCAGAAACATATATTTTATATTGGACTGATTGAATAGGATATTGGGTTCTATTGAATATGATTTGCTACGATTCATTATAATAGGGTATAAAAAAATACGCTTGTTTTTTGTTTAATGGAGACATTCATTTTACATTATGATTGAACATGTGTTATTACAAAAGATTTTTGCTTGCATTCAAATAGATTAATGAAATACTAGAGAACAAGTATAGATGTATTTGACATTATTAAATTAGAAACTAGTCATGTTTAATAATGAACATAGTGCACTGAAAGAACAAAACTTTTTGAATCCATTATCACCTTGGCCCTGACATAGTTGTGGTTGGGTTTTAGCTGATAGAAGTCCTGCATCATCATTGCCAGTATTCTATGTCATGTTGAGGTTTGCCGTATTACCCAAACATACTTACAGCGTGGAGAGATTACAACGGTGCAACAATGGAGTTTGAGTTCTGAGCTGTTGTCCTGGGATGGTTCTTAGCATAGTCTATAGCCTGTAGAAAGTCATTGCCGTTGAATCCTGATGCGGCTCTAATGTCGACTCTTCCACTGGTAAGAGGCATGGCTGTGAAACTGAGATGACGCATAAGGCTGGCATCTGCGCTGACAAGAGGCATATTTCTGCTGCTGAGATGATGCATGGCTTTAGTGTTGATGCTGATGAGAAGCTTTTCTCTGGCGATGTGACAAGGCTCGGCTTCAGCACTGAGATGAGGCATTGCTTAGCGATAGGTGCTAATGAGCATTGTAGTGCTGGCTCTGATGCTGATGAGAGGAGTTACTGTGGTGCTGGGACAAGGCTGGGCTTTGGTGCAGAAAATACGCATGTCTTGGGCCCCAGCGAGCAGCGTGCCTATGGCTCCGACACTGATAAGGGGCGTATCTCTGGGGCTACTGAGCACTGGTGGCCGAACTTTCAATAAGTTATTTCTTTTGTGAAAAATGGTCAGCTGGGAATCTTCCTTATATTCATCTATGGCAACTCATTCTTTTTGCTTTTGAGACTAAACGCGGTTAGTGGTGGCATTGCTGCCTCACTTATCTCCTTGTTTTAGAGAACACGGGGGCATGCAACAAACTCATCTATGTAGTGCGAGTCCTCTGAATCCGATGATGGAGGATAACAATCACAACCCATAACATCATCATCAGATGATATGTTCCACATCGATGTTAAAATAAAAGAGACTGTACAAAACACAGAAACAAAAACTAACAGAGAATGCGTTATGAATACTTGAACAAAAACACTGCAAGAAGAACATAAACTTAGAATACTGATACTTAATCTGAGGCAGTCCAGGGAATAACACAAGAAACCAAAAGATTTAAGATGATTAAATCAGAGTCATAAACATAAATGTTACTTTGACATTCACATTAATTTCACATTACTTTAGTTGCAATCTGTCCATAATTTCTGAACATGCCATACGTTTTAGCATTGTCCCGTGTTGATGTCTCTAAAACTGCTTATTTACAGATCCTACTATTAGATCCTACCATTATCAGGCCGCTCTCGTACACTCTTTCCAATTCTGGAGACAGAGTGCACACTACTGAGCTATGGGACGCACCCTAAGGGGAATGAGCATGTGGGCGTGCAGGTAGTGTAGTGAAGAGGGTGCGAACCTTAAACCATGCCAGGGAGACATTAAGGCAATTACTTTATTGAATTTATGAAAAGTACTTTTATTTGTACTAAAAACAAAACACATGATAAACAAACAATAAAAAAATCAAAATGCTAAATATTATAACATTATAACATAACAAAAAGTTTGTAAAGGGTCTGCTAATGTGACACAAGCCGCCACTGGAAGCCAAACACCAGGCCACACCAGAGAGAGATTGGAGAGGAGGTCTAAATCGGGACTCTCTCAGAAGTAAAGTGGCTCAGCAGAAAAAGAGAAATGTCAGAAAATGTTAAATAATTAAGTATGATCATAATAATAACATTTTAAAAATTTGAAGTGTATATGAGAGAACTCAGACATGACGGCTTATGAAGACTCAGTTTGCCAAACATTCTTAAGCCCATAAACCCTTTTAGATCTGCAGCTTTACCTAAGAGAAATTTTAATTATAAACAGAATTCTTTACTGCTGCATCATTAGCACTTTAATCCTATTTCTTTCTCAGTATATTTTATTGATATGCTGTTTTTAAATATGCTGAGGTTTCACTATAAGTGCTGTTTACTCTTCTTCTCACAAATATTGTGATCATCTTAATAGCATCACATCCACAATACTGTGGTTTAACAGTCCCAGCGTTAAAGAGCACATATGAGGCGCAAGAGAAATCTGTTTATTTTAGGACATGGTAAACATCTTGTAGTTGACGAGCCACACAGTTTTCGTGACTAATCTCTGTTATTTGGCACGCTTATTGGGAATCTTAAGGGACTGACACAATCGTCTGAAACAGTAACGTACAGCACATGGTTTGTGGTTACTATACTGCTACAGGAAAGCACAAATCATTATTGTATGGCTAATTCCCAGAGCCCACAGGCCTCTAAACTAGCTCAGGAGGAGGTAAAGCATGGCCCCGTAATGATAGACATTTACTTATGTGAATATTTGGCTGTAGACTAGAGCCATGGTGTATGGGGAAAAGTGGCTTTTATAGCTCCCATTAGAGTGATAGTGTTTACCGGATGAGCTAATGGTCCATTGTGACAGTGCAGCTTTTGATGCTTGATTTGTTATAATGTTTTAGCCACGATGGCTGAGCTGCATTGTCAAAATTTGGCCAGACCTGTGATTAAAATTGATAAGGGCAAAGTTTGTTGGTATTAAACTATTAAATGCAAAGCACAAAAGTTTATTTAACAAAAAAGTAAAAAATCCTGACACTCTGGCACTTGGTTTTCTGAAATAGAATCATAAGAGAACAAAACGTTAATCATAAAATCCCAAAAGTAGCAAAACATATAACAAGATTAATCCAATATCAATAACATCCAACAAGGAAAACTCCATGTGCGAACGGTTAAAAAACTACAGTAGAATCCATAGCATGGCAATATCCCAAAACAAGACAAAATCCAAAGCAACTAAGCACAGTTCAAAGTCCAAAAATGGCAATGATCAACATGAGTATTATGCAGAAAATGTTGTTGTTGACAAGGATATAAACCATTCCTTAAATCCTTGATAGAGAGCAGATTGTTTCTGTCTCTTAAATCAGTCACAAATGGGGTCATTAGGGCTAGATGTTTCTGCTGAGTCTGAATGAAACTACTCACGTGATATGACTTACCAGGTCCTTTGAAGGTCTCTTGTGGCTGCAGGCTTTACACTACCACCCATTTAGAATCACTGCCACGGTTTGATGCAGGCCTAGAAATGCCCCTTTTTAAAGCAAAAGCTCTAAATGTCTCTTACCATTCCACCCTATGGATCTATATAATTTATACCCCCATGTTTAGTATTTAAAAGCACAATGTGGTAATAATATTAATATCCAAATTTATATAATTTTTGTTAGAAATATACACTAGAGATCAATAATGTATATGTTTAATGCCATAGAAGCAATGCTATTAGTCACCGTTTAATTAATCAGAGCATTTAAACGCATATAATATTTTGTGAAGATCACACATTTGTCTAATTAACCAAACTTTGATTTTGCCTTGCCTGATGGGATTAAATTTTAATTCCGTAGTGTCCTGGGGTAATTCTCTTTTTTACAGTGTATTTGGTCCTCTGTCTGGAATGACCATGTCTGTTTTTTTCTCAGACGTCTACTGTTTTTTCATGGTTGTCAGATAATTTTAGCCCCAATAGTTTTTTGGCAACTACTTTACACTATAGTTAGTGATAGAGCCCGCATTTCCATAAGGATCTTCCCAGTAAACCAAACAGTTATTGGAGATTATTAAAGAGATACTGAATTATTCACTCAGAGGTAAAAAGGGTAAATCTCCAAGCAGCTGGTAGAAAAATATCAGGAGGAAGATAAAACTAAAACCGGAGAAAATAGCACACTGGCTGATTAAAAGATTGATTATAAAACAGGTATATAGTTGTATATTTAGATATGCAAATGCATGTATTCTAAAATTAACTTTCTGTTTTAAAGTAATTAGCTAGAACCAATTTTGCTTAGATGCCGCCATGTTTCAAGTACTGTATGATCATGTCACAAAGCAATATCATGTGATTCATGTGACTGTGAGCGAGAAATTAAATGGTTTCCTGTTTTTGTATAGCAATCTGGATATTAACATTTTTTCTATGTTTGTGTGGGTTTTGTCTGGTTATATTTGGCGTTCCAAAGAAAGAGGTGCCCTTTTAGGGTTGTTGATGCCCTTGAGCCTAGAGTGGCTGTGACCCTGTGTGGATTAATCGGAAATTTTAATTCATAAAATTTATTTATAATGCACTTTTAACAATGGACAT
>JAOUQT010297773.1:0-16486 GCA_025769995.1 Xyliphius kryptos | reverse complement strand
GAACATATCCCATGTCCTGCACACTCAACTGATCTAAATATCATTTAGCCACTTTTTGGGGGGGGGGAGGGGGGTTTGGAGGAGCGAGTCAGGAAGTTTTCCTCCACCATGTAGTCACCTGGCCACTATCCTGCAAGAAGAATGGCTTAAAATCCCTCTGACCACTGTGCGGGACTTGTAGAGGTCATCCCCAAGATGAATTGACGTGTTTTGTCAGCTAAAGAAGGCCCTACACCATACTAATAAATTATTGTGGACTTAAACCAGGTGTTTCAGTTTCATTGTCCAACCCCTGTAACTGTTTTATGTATTTTAGATTTTACTCAAGTTTAGACCATAATGCGTATGCATTTCATTGCATGTGTTTCCCAGATGGCACCCCATACACATGGTGGGTCGGCAGAGGGAATGAAAAGCATTTCTATTGGGGAGGTTCGACACCAGGCGTTCAGAAATGTGCCTGTGGTATAGAGTACAACTGCGTTGACCCCAAACACTACTGCAACTGTGATGCTGATCAAAAACAATGGTAAGTTTTCCTTGTAGTTAAACAAAGCACCTCACCAATCTTACATTTTCAGAGATGCTGTTACATTTTATTATTTGCAATGAATTAGCGGCGTTTAATCCAAGAAAGATGCGAATACACACTCCGGGTTATAATGGATGAAGATATTAAAGTGCTGCATGCTTGATGCTTCACTGCACGTGTTTTACTGTTATTATAAAGGGCATGTTATTTTTTGCAAAAGGATATTTAAGAAGCACATTATCTGTTGTGCTAATCTGTTAACAGCCAGAAAAGCTAATAAATGGTATTTTTCAAGATTTGAAAAAATGTATCAATTAAAAATAAAATAGCATATTATAATTTCAAAATAAAAATGTTAAACATGTTTATAGCTTTTTGAAACAATTAAATTTATTTTAATAATGCTGATTTTTTTTTTTTACCCATTCTACAACCTCCCACTAGGAACATTATTAAATATTTTTAACGCACTAACAAGTGTTTCATTTATTTAATTTGTAATCAGCTAATCTTGTTTAGCTTCACAGGATTTGTTGGGCTTATGGGGTGAAACTACGTAGACAGACTTACCGCAAACAGAGAAACATTTTTTTTTTTACTGGACTTTTTATTATTGCCAGTTCACTTGCTTTTACTTGGTTGTAAAAGATAAGACAAGCTCCAGAAAGCCACTCACAAAACACTCTGAAAACAATGAAAATACCACACAAAGACCTGTTTGACCTGCCCAGGAATCAGACAATTTAAACTCTGGATTTTCTCACTGTGGGTTGAGAATGCTAACCACTGTGTTGTGAACAGCAATAATAATAATTATAATAATATGATAATAGGTATAATTAATTTTTGCTACGTACAGATACAATGTCTCATTATTTAATTATTATTAAAAATCCTGTGTGTCAGTTGCTTTGATATTGTTTTTATCAGTCCATCACTTTGCTTCTTGGCAGGCGAGAGGACTCTGGACTTCTGCTCTATAAGGAGCACTTACCTGTGAGTCAAGTTGCAGTTGGGGACACTAATCGACCTGGATCAGAGGCCAAGCTCACTGTGGGTCCTCTGCACTGTCACGGAGACCGTGAGTTTATTCGTTTTACTTTTAAATTTATTTCCATTTAGCACAGTACTTAGAAGCTAACGGCATTTGACCAGTAATGTACATAAATAGTCCCCTATATTCCTGTAATCAAATAAACACTTTGAAATAAGTTAAAGCAGACAGGAAAAATTTTGACACTAATGTACAAGTATACTGACAATGTTTATTTCTGCCATAATTCAAATTGTGTGTCACTTATTGTTAGTTAAATCTCATTAAAATAGATCAATTCAGTCGTAGGCAGTTGTTGGCTTGTGGTTAGGGAATTAGCCTTGCAACCTGAAGTTCCTTGGTTTGATTCCGGTAACACCAATTGCTCCTGGGGTGTCGTGTACAAGGATGCCCACCACTCCAGGCATGTGTTTTCACTTCACTAGTGTGTTTATATGTGTGTCTTTCACTGCATGGATGTGGTATGGTGGGTGTAGTAGCTCAGTGGTTTGGGTGTTGGGCTATCAATCTTGGCCTATCAAAGTTGTGGGTTCAAACCTAAAGTCCACTGAAACCACCAATATGGGTCCTTGAGCAAAACTTTTAATTTCTCCAGGTGTGCTGTATCTACCCTGTGCTTTGACCCCAATCAAGTGGGGTTACTTGTAAGTCACCTTGGATAAAAGACCAAATGTATGTAAATGGATGGGTTAAATGTGTAAGCACCTTAACACTCTAAGAACCAAGGTGCTGTTAACAATTGTACTCTGAAGTCTTTCTATTATAGAAAGCATGTGAACACCTGACTATTATGCTCATTAATAGTACATTTTCTTAACAAAGGCTGGTTACCTTATACCTTAATTTTGTTTCCTTTTTTCTGTTTTCTGTTTAGGTGAAAAACTTTTGTACTTTCTGAGATACTCAAAGCCACATGAGCTTTAGAAAACTTAACAAACACTAGCTATTACTCAACATATATAACTGTGACAAGAATAAAGAAAACGGTACAACAGGGAGGAAGCATCTATTAATTATATGCAAAATCACTGCGGCATTCTCAGGATCCAAACTCACCTCAGATGGTCCTAAAGATAGTGGAAATGTGTGATGTGGTCTGATGAGGCAGTGTTTTGGCTTGTTATAGAAGAAAAGCTAAGAAGTCTCTGTGCAAAAGACAAAAGAGACCATTCAGACTTATCAGTAAAAAGTTCAAAAGCTAAAATCTGTCATGGTATTGGGGTGCATCAGCTCCCACAGCATGGATAAATTAGCATATGTCTGAATAGTGTGTATTAATACATTAAGCCTAGATTGGGATTTTAGAGACATGCTGCATCAAAGAGAGCTTTCCTTATAATTTCACGGTTAGTTTACCAGTCAAATGCCAGGCCCCATTTTTCTATACATCTGTGCCTACATACTTTACATGTAGAGTGCATAGACTTGTAGCAACTGTCTGCTGTCCAAATCTTTCTTTTAATTAAAACGTTTAGAGCCTTATAAAGAGTAAAATCCCACAAAGGCTACTATAGCCAATTGAGCAGCTGCTTTTATCAAGCGGGAAACTCCACTTATAATTTAGTGTATCTTTTCCCAAAGGAATAAAAAATTGAAAAATAAAGGTGACCTAACAGAGTAATGAACATTTCTTTATCCTTATGTCATTTGAGTGTATGTTTAAAGCATCAGATATAACAAATGGTAAAACCTTTTTAGAATTTATTCTAAAATAATTAATTCATAATTTGAGTGCATTTATAAAGTGTTATAAAATATTTACAGCACTTGGTATAAGCCTCGGTACATACATTTTAATCATCACACAGATTAATATAACAGTATGCCGTAAAGCTAACACACTGAAATAAAACATATTATAAACTTACATCTACTTTGGATTCTTTGTATTTGTCTTTTGTAACCGTATTTAGTAAAGGGGGATTTCATTAAAGAGCGGCACGATGGCATGGTATTTAGCATGTTTACCTCTCAGTGCTGGGGATACAGGTTCGAATCTCAATCTGGGTGGAGTTTCTATGTTCTCTCCATATTTGCATTTGAACCTGGGTTCTCTGGTTTCGTCCAACAATCCAAAAACATGGATTCAAAGTGGATTGGCTGCTCCAAATCATCCAAATTCCCCCTATAGAGTGTGTGTGTGTGTCTGTGAGTAAGTGTGCCCAGTGATGTATTGGCGCCCTTTCCTGGATGTATCTCCCCAGTGACCAAAACATTGTCTCCTGGATGTGCATTGGTGGCATGACCAACCACCTCCATGTAATTCTAGAAGAGAATTACCTGGAATATAATTAGATGAAATGAATCTTTAATGCAATTATGGTCTATTGCGAGTTGTCATTTGTTTATATTTATGTAATATACTGTACAGAGCTAATAACTGACAGGGATTTACTTCATTCCTAAGTCAAATCAGCTGTTGTACGCTGCAAATAAGAAGTATTAATCAGTTTATGAATGTGATTTTAAACAGCTATGTATACTGAGATTTATAAAGTGTTATGAATACTTATTAGTTATAAATACTATAATAATGCATTTATAATTTATTATGTCTGATTAATAGAGAGATAGAAAAGATAAAGATATGTTTGGCAGGAAAACCACTGGAAATATTTCTCTGAGCATTTCAACATATAATTAAAGATCCAAAACAATTAACTAATTACAAAAAGACCCAGCAAGACCCGGCCACCAGCTGACATTTCAGTTAATCCCAACCATGTTCAGTGGGGTTAAGGTTGGTGCACTGTGCAGGCCACTTAAATTCTTTTACACCAACTCACACGTTTTTTTGGATGATGGTACATTTTCAGGACAAATCTCAGAAAAATAAAACCTTATCGTGGACCGGACTAATTATATGCGGACTATATGAAATGAAAAAGTGCACCTTGTGAAATGGTTAGCAAAACAATTTGTTTTCTGAGAAACTGATATGGATGGATAGTATAGTATAGGAATAATGTTTTTTGCTCTTACAAATAGTGCTAAAGTGGCTATTTAACTTATCACCTCTATTTCAGGGTAATGCTCATTTTTGGGTGTTAATTTACATGCTGAATCCTTCAGTGTATTTATTTTTAACATTGGGCACACCAAAAATCGCAGGCTCCTGCCGACTCCACTGGCCTGGAAATAAGATCAGTGAATGTATTGTGAGCTTCTCCTGCTCTCGTTGTGGCATAAAATGATACATTTTCATGCCTCATTATTCCTCTTAATTGCTCTGGACTTATTACTTAGATCAGCTGCATTTGATTACAGTCACCTGTTTGACAAGGACGTCACACTGCGCTGTTTTCCATTATGGCTTTACACACCTGTGACTTGGCTTAGCGGGACTAAATGTTATTAATAGGCTTTCTCATCTGTAGCCATGCTGAGTAATCAGTCTTCATCAAATTTCCTTTCAAATTCTGCTTCTTCAAGAACACCTGGCTGTTTGTCCATTATCGCAGGACCCAAAGGAACCTGTTAAAGACAAAAATTCTCCAGAGGTTTCATGCTGAAATAGTGTGCTTGAGAAAACTGCATGAATAATGCTTTATTGGCCCAATTGACAGAGCCTGTGATTGTGTATTCAACTGTTTATATATTTATGAATTTATATCCACCTCACCTGGCAAATCCACCATTGTCCAGCTGCTGGAAAAAGACCCATGGTTGTTGTGAAGTCATAAAACTTTAGTAACACTTTAGAACATTCGTTAATGTACATCCTAATTTTTATATAATTTGAATTCTTTTGGATTTTTGGGGGGATTTTTACTTCATACAAAATGTCACTTTACTTAAAGTCTGTAAAGAGCATTTATATTATTTTATAAGTCATTCTCACTCATGAAGGTAATTCATGACAATGCTTTACTTAATGCCAGGAAAGATAGCTTATAAGTCTTTATAGAGGCATCTATTTAACATAAACGTAAAGATTTATAACACTGATTGCTACAATAATTTAACGAGCAGTTAAAATATACAGTTATGAACATCTAAGTGTGTTGGTCAAAAAAATTAAATATAATTAAAAAGTTAATTTATTTCAGTAATTCCATTCAAAAAGTAAACATGTGTATTATATGCATTCATTACACACAGACTAAACTATTTAAAATGTTTATTTCTTATGATGATTATATGTGACTAATGAAAATCTCAGAAAATTTGAATATTGTGAAAATGTTTAATATTGAAGACACCTGGTGCCACACTCTAATCAGCTTAAACTCAAAGCACCTGCAAAGGCATTTAAATGGCCTCTCAGTCTAGTTCTGTAGGCTACACTATCATGTGGAAGACTGCTGGCCTGACAGTTGTCCAAAAGACGACCGTTGACACCTTGCACAAGGAGTGTAAGACACAGAGAGGCATTGCTGAAGAGGCTGGCTGTCCACATTAATAGAAAAGAAGGGAAGGAGAAGATGTCAAAAGTAATTTAAAACTGTAGGGAAGATTCACGAAGAGTGGACTGCAGCTGGAGTCAATGCTTCAAGAACCACCACGCACAGACGTTTGCAATGTTTTGCATTTCTGTTGTCAGCCATTCTTGAACAAGAGAAAGCATTAGAAGTGTCTAGCCTGGCCAAAAAAACAAAAAAGACTTGACTGATGCTGAGTGGTACAAAGTTATGTTCACCAATGAAAATAAATTTTGCTTTTTTTTTTTTTGGAAATCAAGGTTCCTGATTAAGTAAACATTTGAACTATATCAGTCTGTGTGTAATGAATGAATCTAATAAAACATGTTTCAATTTTGAATGGGATTACTAAAATAAATAAACTTTTTCGCTCTATTCTAATTCTAGTTTTTGGCTTCTCACACCTATATACTTTACACACACGTGCTCCTATTGTAACCGCCATATTTTTTTTAATTTTTTTATTTTTACTTTATGAATGTTTATTTTGTTTAGAAGGTTCATAGTGGCATAACAAAGTGGATGCAATGATTGTATTTTTTTTGATCAACATTCCTTATTACCAAATTGTAACTATGGACAACATCCAGTTTTTTATGGAAGGAAGCAATTCATTGTGAAGGATGTTTACTTTTGGCCATACTTTCTAGTGTATTTGTGAAGGGCAAACGGTGATATATTTTGACACTAAACAGTATGAGTATGCCTGATGTGGTGCTGGGTAATTCAACTATTATTAAACATTAAACTTTATGATATTTCTTCATAGTTAATTGGATGTAATGTATTTATATTTTAACATTTTAAATACCTCAAAAACCGGATCCTGTTAAATCAATATATTGAACATAGTGAACAGTTGAAATGTCGCTTATACATCCATGAATAAAAGTTCAAATAAGAAGCAAATGCAGAATAATTAAACCCCACATTTTTAATTCCATTATAAGCATAAATCTTATGAGTCATTTGAAAAGTTATTGAGATGTGAAATGTCGTACATGTGGCAATGAGTCGTACTTGATGTGCTTTATATTCGAAATGCAGAATCTTTCAGAATTCAGTCCTAGACTCTACTAAAGGTAATAATCCATGACGGGTATATAATATTATTACATTGCTTCATTACTGACAGGGTTATTGATCTCAATTAATTAGCCAAACAACAAGCAAATAAAAAAAGAAGGATCTTCTGAGGAAACCGTGGATGCCATATGTGCACCATCATTAAATCACATTAACTCTCCATTCATTTATTTGCTTTATTCTCTATGTTGCGTTAATGAAAATTAATTGCATCATATGCCTTGAAATGATCGTAGGGTGGGTAGTTGCACAGTAGGGCTCTGCTATTAATTTTACTCTACATTTCTCATATTATTAAAGTTATTAATCTTTAGTTTAATTTCTGACTGCACAATGAAGCCAATTACAAAACTAAACAAAAACTTTTAAACTACTACTTTAAATTATTACTAATTGTTCTTCATGCTAAATAAACTGAAATTATTATTTTTATTACCACTTGTCTTCAATATCATCCAGATAACATTTTTATTGCCCACACAACATTCACACTCCTACTGTGATGTTTGAAAAAGTCAGCGAGAAGCACATACTTCTGATACACTGACGCATGCAAACTTGTGATTGAGTACTGAAAGTATCAGCATCTGTGGAGGATCACACTGCATTCCCACTTGAATTAATATCCTATTTGAGTTACTATGGCAACCCACAGTTGCCTTTCACATTAGACAATTTTAATGTTTTGAAACAAAATGTTCATTGACTGTATAAGTGTAATATATATATATATATATATATATTAAAATTTTAAGTTTTTGCAAAATTCTCTTGATTCTGTATAAATCCACATTATTAAATAAGCTTTTTTATTATTGAAAGTACAATAATGTACCAATGTTTCAGTGCTTATAAGGTAACTGTCAGGTGACTGTGGAAAAACATTTAGAATAATCAGCATAATATGTTGTGGTTTATTATCCTTTATTAAAAACACTATCAAAATTATTTTAGAATGCTGCAATAGAGCTGTGTTAGTGGTCTCATTGTAAAATTATAATGGTTATTGTGTACAAAAACGCGTTGAAACAATTTAAAACTTTTCCTTATTTTAAGTTCACATTTTTGAGAAAATTCACTAAATTAAAATTTAAAAAACATGGGTTTCCAAAAATTGAGCATAGAATCAAATAAAAAAGTCTGGATACATCTTTGCATTTAGCAAATTTTCACAGTGTGGATGTATAACATGGACATCCAGAGTAGTGGTGAGTTATGGATGTTTTCTTATGCAGTATGTTTATTTTCTACACCTGTTTGCGGTTATTAGTTTTACTCAAAGTGTATTACAAGTTTTATCTTTACCAAAAGTATGTGAAAATCGGAGTCGATCAGAAATTCCGAAGTGTTTCTGAAAACCCAACGCTAAACATTAACAATAATATCTTAGTTCACACACTACACGTTCTGTCAGCATTAAGACAGCACTTTCACCATAATAAATGGTTTCACTAAAAGAGGTTAAGCTTTAAAAGCACAGAAAGTACAGTCTCCCTGGCTGCAAGCTGAAATAAACTACAATCTCCACTAGCCATTAGTTGTAATTTCAGACAGTCCTTCCTCTGGATTTTTTTTCCTCAGAGAGGCATTGTGAGTCATTAAGAAAGTACAGCACAAACACAGCAGCTGATAAACTCCCCATACAGCTTGTCATAGGCTAGTGTCAAGATACACAACTTGCTCATAAATCATAAGTTAAAATACGACTTTGGTTCCAAAGCTTTTTCTAAAACTCTCTAAAAAAAAAAAAAAAAAACTGAAAAAGAAAAGGTCCAATCAGAATAAGGCCTAGCAATTATCTGTTTATCAACATTTACATATCTTATTAGTTTAATATTGCATTAGAAATTGCATCAGAATCCATTGTTTTAATGGTGACATGGTGGTTCAGTAGTTATTATTTCCTTTCTGTGTCCTTACAGAAAGAAGGTCCTGAGTTTTGGGTAGAGTGCACAAAATGATTTCTGTGGGGATTTTGCTTAAGTAGCAGTTTATTATAAACGGAAAACAAATGCTATTAAACAGCAACAAAAATTATGTTGTTGCAAAAACACAATGGGCACAACGGCCAAAAATAAACCACGTAAACTGCTAAAGAAAACAAAAGTGGAACCAAAAGGTGTCAACTGAAAGGAGTCTGCGTGCAAGCCTTTAAGACTCCAGGTATTGCTTCTACTGAGTAAAATTAAATGCGAGAAGAATCACGAATCACAGTGCAAAGGGAATAAATGAGTGGAAGTGTTTAAATATGGTGTGGTGAAATTAAAGATAATGAGCATGCAGGTGTCAATACTTCAGGGAATTAGATCGTGCACACCCAGAGGGGAGAGAGACCCCTCAATAAGATTGATGAGATGTCTGTCAAATGTCTGTTCCAAGTGCTGCATTAATGAGTCTTGGTTTTGTTTTTTTGTTTTTTTTACATATCTTGCATACCACTCAATTATAAATTTAATTGTTTGTGCCACTGTCCTTATTGTCTCTATTAGTGTTTTTTTACGCTCTAGCTGAAGAGGGTCAGGGATAAAAGCTGATAATTTCGATAACACTTTCTATGAATCTGGTATTTATAATGCATTATAAGTGCATTCATTAAGCTTTATAAAGTATCCATAAGCTTTATAACATTTTTCATAAGCCTTTGTTAATATACATAGATGTTCAAAATCATAGACATAAATTGTTATAACAGTTTGACATACGGCTTTATAACACAAACTGACAATGCGTTATAGCATGAACTTATTTACTTTTGATTCTTTGGATGTTTTGAACAGTTAAAGTTAAAGTTGATGAACAGTTAAAATATAGCATTTATAATTCATTATGTCACTTTGTGTTATAAAGCCTTGTGGCATGTTCTCATAACACTTTGAGTGTGGTTATGTACATATATGGACATAGGTTTATAACAAGTATTATAAAGCATTATGAATTCTTTATAAAGCTTTATAAATGTGTTTATAATGCATTATAAATACCAGATTTAGTTAAAGTGTTACCATAAGTTCTTGTAAAGGCTACTGCCAAAAGTATATGTTTATAATATGTTTTTTTACCCTGACTGGATTAAACGTACTGAACAAAAAAGTTTGGTAACATTGGATACCATGCTAGAAAAGTGCCATACACACGAGTTTTTGTTGTGTCTACTGTTCTTTACATTTACATTTGGTCATTTAACAGACTCTTTTATCCAAAGCGACTTACAAGTATCCCACTTGTTTATAGTTTGGGTTTGAAGACAGTATTACATACAAAATCAGGGCCTTTGCTCAAGGACCCACATTGGTTATTTCAGTGGGCCTGGGATTTCAACCCACAACCCTGAGATTGCTAGCCCAACACCCTAACCACTGAGCTACTACACACCACGTTTTCTAAGAAAATGTGTGGAAAAGTAATTTGTCATTGAAAACTAGCATCTGAAGTTTAGCATATGTCTAGCAATATATAACCCGAGTTACTTTGTGGCTCTTGACCTGTCTCAATGATATAATTATGTTTTATAGTATATTTAAAGTGTCATATTTCAAATGTGTCCCCTCCACATTTATAGGGTCATAGGAAAAAGGAGACCTTGGCTTGGCGAATTGGCTTAATTTCAAATTGATATAAAAAAGCATCATCTCATCATCTTCCTCTTAATACTGGGGTATTTTCCATGCCCATCTAAAGGAGAATGTTTTGGGAGCTAAGCAGATACACAGAACAGTGCACCAATACGTCACAGGGCACTCACTCACACAGACACACCGACCTCATAGGGGCAATTTAGACAGGGACAAATCAGAGCAGCCAATTCGCCTTAAATCCATGCCATGTCTTTGGACTGTGGAAACCATAGAACCCAGAGAAGACCCACATGGACACGGTGAAAACGTGGAAACTCCACCCAGATTGGGTTTCGAATCTGGATCCCCAGTGGTGAAAGGCAGACGTGCTAATCATTATGCCACTATGCCGACCAGATATCAGATTTATTCATTTTAATAAAAACATAATTATAACTACCCACAAAATTCTTGAAAATGCTGTTTTTTATATACTGGATTATGTAGTTATTGTAACTGAAGGTCAAAGAAAATAATAGAATAACCAACATAAGATGAACAGTGTCATGTTGTTTTGCATCCCTAAATGGCATGAGAAAGTGCCTTTTAATGACCATTTGAACATGTGCCATCTGGTAAACTTGCAGCAAGACCCGTCTGGTTAAATGACAGAGGGGCAGTAAAATGCAAACTAGGTTAATAAATACAGCTAATTTGCAAGTGATTTATGAAAGCAATCCACCTGCTACCACATTGCCCTATGGATACGACCCCAAACTGTTTTCGACAAACACTTACCAAAGAAATATATTTGAATACAGCACTCACTCTTTGTAACACTTTTCACTATAATGAATATTAACTCAGAAGTCTAACTTTATAATGATTTAACAAAGAAAAAACGAGATCTGTTATTGAGTAAATAGTAAATCATATTTACTAAAATGTCATTGTGGCTTAGTGGTTAGCGAATTCGCCTCTTTGCATTGGGGATCCAGGTTCGAATCCTGATCTGGGAGGTGTTTCCATGTTCTGTCTGTTTTAGTTTCCTCTGGGTTTTCGTTTTTCTCCCACAGTCCAAGAACATGGATTTAAAATAAATTGGCTGACACATATAATGTACGTGCGAGTGAGTGTGTGCCCTGCAATGGATTGGCACCTTTTCTTGGTTGTAACTGTCAAATGCTCAATACGTTCTTCCCTGGATGGGCATGGAGAACTCCTCTGTCACTTTAATAAAGGATTAAAAGTAAGATAATAAAAGAATTAATTAACAAATTGAAAATAAAATGCACCATAGTTAAAATAATCTGCAACAGACTTAACACAATACTAAACTTAAATACAAGAAAGTAAAACTGATATGGGATTAAAAATAATTATTTATTGTGCAATAAGGTAATTAGATACCTACTAAATAGAACACATACTATATAAGTGGATGAACATGCAAAGATTAGATCTGAAGTCTGAATCTTTAAAGAGAAAACTACCATAATGTGGAAACTGGAAAACCCAGAGCAGACACGGGGAGAACATGGAAACTCCACCTAGCTCGGAACTCGAACCGGGAATCCCCAGTGCTGAGAGGTGAACATGCTAATGTGCTTAATGTTTAGAGATTTAAAATTCTACTGTCAAAGCATAAGATATAGCACTGATGATAATGATCATCATCTTGGTCACAGTAGTCCAGTAAATCTGTTCTCCAATCGTTTATGATCTGTTTAAATGCGTTGCAAAGCGAAGTCGTGCAGTTTTGTCATTCTTCATACTTACATTACTTGGTTGGGAAATACAGCATATTGTCACAAACACCTGTACAATTGGCAAGTATGTCAGGTAGAAGGGATAATTTGAGCTTCTTTTATAGCCACCTAGGAAATTTTATCAGTTATTAAAACAATGATTTTCCCCATAATACTTTCAAGACAATTGTTCAGCAGTTTAAGATGGGCAAAAGGGTGATTATGCATCAGTTCAGTGATCTCAAGCACAACAGAAAATCAACAGCTGAGCGAAAGATGTGTTGGACAGACAAAGTCAATGTTCAGGACTCAGAATTTTGGGACAAGTGCCATGATAATTAACAATGTCGTCAAATCAAAGGAACTGAAGCAATATTGTAATTTAAAAGTGGGGCAAAAATTTTCAATACAATTAAAATTCTGAAATGCCTAAAGAAAATTTACTCACAAAAATTAACTTATGCTTAAATTGTTGCCAAATTAGTTTTCAAGTTAATGAAGTATAATGAATTAATCCACTTGGAAAGGTTAAAAAAAAACTGGATAACTTCTCTGAAATCCCAACTGAAAAGAAAGACAACAATAAGACAAAGTTTTCATACAATAAAAAAAGGCAAAGCCCTGACCTACAGACTTCCACTTCCCGATAACCTAGAGGCCAGAAATTTGGCATTGTGTTTCCCCATAATGTCCTTGGGAAAAAAGTTGTTATCTTTTTATGTTTAATGGTTTATTTGATATCACCAACGAATGCAAGACACCTTCAGTGTCATATTGGGGTTTTCCCCGAGTACCTACAAGGCTGAAACTCGGCATCGTGATTCCCTACCATGTCCTTGGGTTCTTGCCTTGCTACCTCAAATTATTTGTTCGCTAACGCTATCAAATGCAACACCTTGGATGGACTGGGGTTTTCACGAGTTCCTATAATGCTGAAACTTAACTCTAATTCCTTATCGTGTCCTTGGAAAACCTCCCGATAACCACTATGAGGACACCGTAGTAACAACTCACAATCTATTCATTCCACGTATTTATTTCAGATTTCAAATTGCCACAAATCTCATTTGAAAATATTTCTTAAAATATTTGAAATATAGAAATTCCAAAGCCATCACTCATTCCACAACAATTGCTAGTATGTCCTGTCAAAGGGATAATTTCACTTGTGTTGTTGTCTCATTTGTGAGTCACTTAAGATAAAAACATCTGCTAAATGACTAAATGTAATGTAAATGTAATTGCCTTTCAACTTTCACATTGTTATCAAGTTCTTCCCATAGAAAAGCACAGGCAATTCGCTAGTAATAAGGTAACATCAAGTTAATGATTAACAAAAAACTTAATGCATGGTGCATAATTAGCCTGTTATTTACAATGTGTACCTTGCCCGGTAACATAGAGCTCAAAAAAAAGCTCAGAAAGCCAAGCTTTATACATTTAAATAACTTCTCTGGCCTCTCTAACAAGCCAACCAAGCCTATTCTTGCTGGCTTTGTCTGGAATCCCAAACTACATCACAACAAAAAGATGGCTCAATAAAAGTCTGAATTTTATTACACATATTAGAGATTTTTTTTTTGTTTGTTTGTTAGATCTTTTAGATAAGTGCCATCTTTATTGGCGCAACCTATTATCAAAAACGGACTAAATTTAGGCCCTTACTTCCTAAATTGAATAATCATGTCCTTAATTTTCTGTACTTAGTTCTATAAACAGTCTCTAACATCATGAAACAGTCATTATAAACCAGCCTATAATGTAATTTCTCATAATTTGACAAGCTTTCTATTATCAAGTCATTAGTAAACTGTCTGTTCTTATACTTACTCTGAGTACTCTGATCACTTTTTTTTTTGTATAAAGTACATAAGAGGAGTACACATTTTCAGGGTGAACTGGCAGGTGCCAAACACTTTTTTGACAGGACATTATTAACTCATCATTTGTCATAAAGCTGAATTTATTAATATCAAGATGGAATTTCAAGTAAAAAGTCCATGTGCGCAAGTGTCGTTGTGTGGTGTTAATCGCATAAGAAAAATCAATGAACAGAAGTCTGCCGTGTTCCAAGGGTCTCTCGACGTGACAATACATCCAATTCAACGATATCAGGGTGGCATACTCGACACCTCTGCCAGTTCCAAAAGCAATCCGCAAAAGATATAGAGATTCCAGATTGCTTTATCGCCTTTACAAAAAGTATTATGACTGAAGATATGAGTGCCACAGGCCTAACATCCTTAAAGATCCTTCTATAAGTACACTTGGCAGTAGGTACAATAATTGAGTGCTTCCAGATTTTAGTTATTTCAGCACAGGTCTTAACAAGATCCCATCAACACCAGGACTCTTCATGCTATGGGTCTGAATACATTTGTGGCAGTTATATAGTAGTTATATCTCAACTTGACTAAGTCCTGTGCTCTCATCTAACTGCTTTCTAAAATCTTGATAATCAAACTTTTGGAGCAAGTAACTATAATCGGAAATTAAAATTAAAACCATAAACAATGCTAATTGCTTTATTCCTGCTCTTTTAGCACCTAATTATGTTTCATGGTGTTCCATGCAGCTTTTGGGGTATTATTTCTTTGCTCTATCTCCATTGCTTTTTTCATACATATAACCTGCAAAGCTGAACTTTTCACATAATTAGCTGGTAGAATTTTGCGGGGATGCAAATGTTGGAATTTTAAATGAACATATCATGAACACTACCCAGTCTGTGCACTAGAATTAGCCCTGTATCAGTCCAAACATCCACCATTTGCTTCACAATGTGCTACTGTTGTATTAGCTAACAATAGAAGTTGAATTATATTACATTGTATTGAGATCTGGTTTCAGAATATTAGTGTACTATTGGAAAAAATAACTGCATAAAATATTTTGAGATTTTATGATGGTACATGTTATTTAGGCATTAATTAAAAAACACAACCATGAAAGGGTACTGACTGCATTTCTAACAACTGTACAAAAAGGAAAATACTAACACAAAATCAAATGTATTTATTTACACAAAGCTTTTTACAGTAGTTTATATTCTCAAAGCAGCTTTACATTGTGCTAAGCCTAAATTACCAAAAAGCAAACTGTGTAAAATGTTTTATTTACATTACATTTAGTCATTTAGCAGACGCTTTTATCCACAGTGAGAGAAATGAGAGAACCACACAAGTTAGTGTTTCTTAAAAATGTTAAGGGACTCAGCCTTGCAAACTGTGTTGGGAAGATCCTTCCACTGTTTAGCAGTGGTGAACGATATACAGTGAGAATTAGCACCACAGTGAGTTTGAATCACCAGGCGTCATTCATCACTAGAGCACAATGAATGAGATGGAGTGTATTTTGGAAAGATGAATTTAGGGTAAAAGGAAGCAGGTCCAGAGATTGTCCTGTAGGCCAGAGTCAGTGCCTTGTACTAAATATAACTGTTATATTATAAATTATATCTCATAGACCAAGTATTTACCCTATTCTATTTAGTTAGAACTTTAAAAAAGGAAATATGTTTTAAATCAAAAGTATATGTATGTGATATGATATAGAATATACAACTAATAATACAAGTATAGCAGCATATGAAATAAAGCAGAAACTGTATGGTGAAGGTAAACAGTAGCAAAAACATGTAAAATTTGTAGCATGTGAAAGAGGTAGATAAGATGAAGGATGGGGATTTGTTTGAAAAGCAAGAAACCTTATGAGAACTAAGGCTCTATGGAATCCTCAGTGTGTACTGCAGTGCTGAAAATCATCTTTGGCACAAATGAACCCTAACCTGTTGTGGTTCTGTGGAGATTCTGATCATTAGACAACAATGTAAAGTGGGCCATATACTGTTGAAACCGATGTACACTGCTCAAAAAAATAAAAGGAACACTACTAAAATAACACATCCTACATCTCAATGAATAAAATATTATTAGGTGAAAATCTTTAGTAGATAGTGAAATGCGTTGAGAACAAAATAACATAAAATGATCAAAATGAAAATCAAAATGTATTATCCCATGGAGGTCTGGATTTGGAATCATACTCAAAATCAAATGACAGGCTGATCCAACTTCAGTGGAAATTTCTCA
>JAOUQT010297766.1:0-16487 GCA_025769995.1 Xyliphius kryptos | reverse complement strand
GTGTGTGTGTGTGTGTGTGTGTGTGTGTGTGTGTGTGTGTGTGTGTGTGTGTGTGTGTGTGTGTGTGTGTGCATTGCAGGGTTTAGATGAGGTTGAAGGCTCAGGCAGTTTTGCGACTAAACTCTGGACATACAGGCTTCTGCTGGAGTTGGTTCACTGGAGTGATTCGGCGACTCGCGCCCTTCACCTCCTGCACACTGATAGTCAAGGCCTGCAGGAACTTTAAATGCACTTTCACACTGTGTTCTTGTCACTTGCTTTATTAAAACACAGCCAACCTCTAGAGCTCCATCTGACCAAACCAACCCCACCTGAAGGCATGTTATTTCCAAATTCATGTAACTCCATGTTCCGCTAACATTATGAGTGGTACATCAAAGTATAATCACTGTGTAGTCATCATCCTGCTGCAGGGCTGAAGGATATGCCCCATTCACATCGTGATTAAGTTTTGGCTGCTTCAACAGTGAGCTGAGCATTATATGAATAAAGTGTGATGTCCGAAAAACTGTGAGTAATAATTCTGTGGTTGTCGTTGACTTTAAAGACCACAGTAGGACAATTTGGAAAAATACAACACAAATTCATGATTACAAGGTGTGTTGTAACCTGACTGGCCAGTTTATTAGATTCACCTCCTTATTTTTACACTCGCTGTTCATTTTGTCGGTTCAGTTTACAACAGAGAAGGACTTTGTTGCTGTTATAAGTCTTTAGTTCTTTGTAGTTCAAACATTAAATATTGTAGAATACTTTTGCCAGATCTCCCAGCACCACCTGGAACATCAGCAGGTCAAGAGGGACTGTTACTGAGGGTCTGTAGTTTAGGGAAAAGGACCTAATAATTTAAACAGCAGCCAATTTTCCACTGTAGAAATTACTCTGTGACTGTGAAATATACAATGTTTTAGCTTCACTGTGATTAAACGATCCGACAGCATTGTGAAGACACTTCTCAACTTATTGAAAGAGTTTGCTTTAACTCAGTCTGTGAGAAATCAGTATTGTGTTGTACTAATAACTAAAGGAGATCTGCTGTGAAACCCGAACATCACTAATCACCGTTGCAGTTTTATTTTATTGTGATTTTGTTCTTAAACACTAACGACACTGTTGTGAGGACCTGAGAATGTAGGAGAGATTGAGACATTGCTTACTTTTTGTTTTGTATTTAATTTATGAGCTGTTATGAATTGTTAGTAATAAAGAAATTAAATTGTGACTGATTTAATTTGTTAAGGAAATAAACTAATTGATTCTTTGTGCACTGTGCCCAAAGGAGTTTGGTTGTCTTTGCTTTTTAATGGAGTGGTGTTTAAATGTCAACGTACAGTACATCACAATATTCACTCCACAGTCGCTACAGAATTATCAAGACCGGAATTAATGGTTGGTGGCATGGTGGCTTAGTGGTAGCATGTAAGCCCCTCAGTGTTGGGGGTCCAGGTTTGAATCCTGATCTGGGTGTAGTTTCTATGTTCTCTCTATATCCGTGAGGGATTCCTCTGGGTTTGTTGGTTTCTTTCCACAGTCCAAAGCACTGAATAAATGCAATGTAAATTGGCTGCTCTAAATTGCCCTGTATATAGTCTGTGTTAGTGAGTATGAGCCCAGCTATAAATTTGTGCCTTGTCCTTGGTGAATCAACCCAGGACCTTAAATCCCCCCGTCGATCCAAGTGGAGGATTAAGTGGAAGATAATACATAAATAAATTGTCTGTCTGTCAGCTCTTGCTCTCTCGCTTTTATTTTTTCCTGTTCATACTTTTTTGATGCTGCATCATTCTCTCTTTTGTTTTTCACATGCTTTCTCACTTGCTTTGGTTCTCCTCTACAATTTACTTTTGTGTATTGCACTCTTTCACTTGCTCTCTCACTCTTTTCAGATACTGTTTGTTGATAAAATCTTAACTGTAAATCAGATTGTATGTGTAGAAATCACTGATGTGAAACAGGTTTGAGAACCACTGTGGCCAGTTCTAAATAAATAAAAACAACTGCCATGATTACAGCTCTTGAGTTTTTTTATGCTTAAAATGTTTTCAATCCATTTATTTCAGACAATTGTGTTTTTATGTATGCATTGTATCAGCCTTACTTCGCATATGGATGCACTTTGTAGTAGACAATTACAGGATGTTCTTTTTTTTCTCTTCCCCCCACTGGGCAGGTATTATTTGGGGTGGTGAATAATTCTCAGCACTGCAGTGATATTGAATGTGCGTGTGTTAAACAGCTCTGATTGTATCTCAGCAGTGCAGTTAGACTTTTTAAACACTATCCACTCATTTTAGTGGAATACAGAATGAGGCATCAACATCCCACTGTTACTGCAATCATGGGAGACCCCTACCAGCCTACAAATCTGCTACGGTTTTAATCATGAGGCCAATGTAAAGAGTGTGTAGAACTAAAACTACAGTAAATGGTAATGAAGCTATGTATTAATTATCTTCTGCTTAATCCTATACTAGGGTCACGTGGGGTTCCCCATGCTCATCTAGAGAAAAACATTTCATGCACTGGGCATTATTTACACGCAAGACAGGGTGCCAATCGATCGATGGGCACACACTCACTGAACATGGAAACACTACCAGATAGGGATTCAAACCTGGATTCCCAGCACTGAGGAATCCAGTAAAAGGGATATCAAATGTTAAAATAAGAAGGCAATTCTCATAAAGTCAAATATAAGACTAGGTGGAAAGTGTTTCGGTGGTGCTATTTTAACGTAATCAGAAGCACCACGGCTGATTTTAATTTATTTTGCCTTTTTTGAAAAACAAAAACCATCAATGTTAAATTCGATTTGTTCGCCTCTGTGTATTAAATGAAATAAAAGAGAAATTCAGACAACACCAGAAGGTTTGGTATCGACAGTATCATTATTTACTATGAAGCATGTAAATCAATAAACGCATGCGCGCTGAGGCGACGATGGCGGAGTGCGCATGCGCGGCGGATTCTCTACAGGAGCAGCAATGGCGGAGAATGTACGCTCTCCTTTTGATTATCGGGATCCTCCGACTCTGGACAGTGATGGAGACGGAGGCAAACCGGTTCCTCCCCGGGGGTAAGAAACTTAAAGACGGTCGTTTCCTCATTATGAACTAATCGTTTCCCTTTCGGAGTGATCATCTCTGTTTAACCGGCTGCTGTTTTACGGGACTATGGTTAGCATGCTAAGCTAACGGGTTTGTTTGTGTGCTGCACAGCTTTAACAACAGCAGCGTTCCGCACAAGTCTCACGACCTGTCTGCGACGGCTGCATGTACACGATATGAGCCTAATGCTATCGGTGGATCGGTTTGTTGAGTGTGTTTTTGTAATGCATGAAGGAGGTGGAGCTGTGTCTGCAGCAGCATCACCAGCCGCGAGACAGTGTTTATCTCAAAACACGCACGCACGTGCACGCAGTTTGCTGCACCCCGGCCAAACCACACTGTGCACGAGGGAGACTGATGCAGTCTTCTGTTTTGCAAATACAGGATGCACCAAAGACTCAGTTAGAAAAGCTGCACAGAGTTTTAAACCTCTTAACATTCCAACTTATCTTAACTTACCCTCTCATTTTACCTACCCACATCTCTTAACCTCTTAACACTCCTCCTATCCACAGGTATTATCCAATATTCACCTATTAATCTGCCAACACTCGTTAACATGTCCACTCATCTTAACCTACCGCTCTACTTTTTACCTACTCACATCTATTAACCTATCCCTCTCTTATTAATGTATCACTCCTCTTAACCTTCCCACCCCCCTTTTACCTACCCACAATAATTAACCTACCCCTCCCCTTTACCTATCCACTCATTGAGATAACTAGTTGCCCCATTGTAAGCATAAAAATAAACAACTTATCAGGGTCAGATAAAATTCACATCACCCATCAGAATCAACTTTCTAATTAATCATTTTTAACTCACTATGGTTGTTGTTAGAACCAGATTGGCTGAGGTGATGTTCTTATATCTCTTCCTCTAAAACATGCAACATTTTTGATGATGTACAACAAAAGCCATGACTTGCTCTTAGGTTTAGGCACCTGTGTACCACATTATGTCACATCTCCTATTCATTAAATTCAGATATTTAATTCCATCCCTTTGCTGAAGGTGCAATAAAATGAGCACGGAACAATTTGTTTTGTACTTTGTAATGCCAGTTTGGGGAAGGCACTTTTCTGTACCAACATGACTGTGCTCACACAAAGCCGTGACCTCATCCAAATTATCTTTATTTGGATTATACTAAAACGGAAATTGTGAGCTAGATCTTGTTGTCCAATATCTGCTATACCTCATGTTTTTTTTGGGATAATTGGCAAAAATTATCACAGACATGGTGTAAAATATTGTAAAAGTCATATTCGGTACGTGTTGGTTTTTAATACTTTTTTTGTTTATAAGGTACTGTAGATTTTTTTGGTGGTATTAAAACATTTGGCCTTTGTGCTTAATGTTTAAAATTGTCCTTTTTTAATTTTGCGTGATGGCTTTCCCCCACTTTATTACCTGTTTATTAGTTATTAATTTGCACTTGCAATTGAATATCAAGTTTTATGACTGAACACTTAGTCTGATTCTAATACACTTAAAATTATAATGATAATGCACTTAAAGTGGATAAACCTTTGAAGGTTAGCACACTTGCATAAGTTCTTTAAAGTATTAAAAGTTCTTCCCCAGGTTGTAAGCTGAAGAACTATGTATATTTTAACAAATAAACATTTGAATAAATATGATTTGTCCTTGTTTAATTGCAGCTAATTAGAACTATACTTAAAACCTGTAGTAAATCCCATAAAACTGAAAAATTGTGCTAGGAATGTGTATGTCAGCACTTAAATCGACTAAACGGGTGATCTTTTGCAGCCGTGTGTGTGGAAGAAAAAGGAAGGGCACACCTGTGAAGGTGTGTGATCGTCCATACGTGACAGAGGATGAAGAGGAGAGTATGTCAGAACACAGCTACAGTCCAGGTATGCACACACACACAAAAACCATATATATAGAGTGTATTATATTGTAATGTAGTATATTGTCATGTTTCATTGTAATGTCACATTCGCTTCAATGTTCCAAATTTAATTACGTCAGTAATAAACCTGAAGGAAACTTAAATTAGTTTTTTTGCACGAAAAAGAAGTCATTACTAACATAGTTTAGGTTTTTTTTGTTCTCATAATGCTAGAGCTGTTCAGTCTAATTTACACCCTGAAAACACCATTTTCACAGTAAAGCATGGTGGTGATCGCATCATGTGGGAATATGGTTTTAGCAGAAGGTCAACTGAAATTTTTGTTGGAGGCCAAGTACAAAGAGTTGCAGTCAGTGAGATCAAGTGCTTTTACTGCCTGTACCGCTCACCCTGATGCTTTTATCTATAAGGTGAAGGCCAGTACCCTGATGGAGCAGAGGATCGCCTACCGCCCCCCGGCAGCCCATACTACCTTGCCGATCCCTCCCAGCTCTGGTAAGCAAACGCACCTTGCACCTCAACAACCATAAGGATTTAGAAAGCCGAGAGTTTGAATCCAAAATTGATCCCGGGCTCCCCGGTTGTTTTGTGCAGTGTACCTGAGCTGGGTGAAGACGGCGCTCGTGGCCCCGTCCTTTTTCCCCCGCCACCCAACTGCAGGATCAGAGAGGTGCATTG
The DNA here is from genome assembly GCA_025769995.1 of Xyliphius kryptos. Taxonomy (NCBI): domain Eukaryota; kingdom Metazoa; phylum Chordata; class Actinopteri; order Siluriformes; family Aspredinidae; genus Xyliphius; species Xyliphius kryptos. The sequence continues at coordinate 10,820 of JAOUQT010297766.1, read as the reverse complement.
TGGGAATCAGGTGCGGCTGGTCGTTGTAGCCATTAGAGACATCGCAAAGGGAGAGGAGATCACGGTGGACTACAACCTGGCCGAATGGGGAGACAATGCACTGGTGATGGAGAGAATGTTACGGTTTGAATATTTAATTGGTAATACAGATATTACAGTCTGTTTACACGTGTTCTTTCTGATTCACCCAGGCCTTCCATCGAGCTGTTTCGCCACGAGGATTCGACTGCAGCTTTAGTCCTGACAGCAATATCAAGAAGGTAAACAACCAGATTTAACCAAAGCACCATGCATTTTGGCACAGCACTTAATTATGAATTCATTTTTCTGTACAGGAGGAGGACGCTGCACCGTCACTGCCCCTCTCCCTCACAGTGTCTGACTACCTCACTCCATCATGGTCCCTTTCTCCATCCTCATCTCCGCTTTCCCGTTCTGAGGTTAGTGACTCAGACCGGGAGGATGACGAGGAGGAGGAGGAGGAGGAAGAAGAGGAGGACGACGAGGATGATGATGAGGAAGAGGAACTGGAGGAGATCAGAGGCCGAATGTTGCGGCGGCGCAAAAAGCGGAAAACTCCCAGCAGCACAGTAAAGAAAAAGTCCCAGCCTACCTCCTTGTCCTTCCCACCATCCTCTTCTCACTTTTCACCTCCGTTAGCCCCGCCCACCACCAACATCAATAACAACATCAACATAAACATCAGTCGCAGTGCCAGCCGAAAGCAGCACTGTCCCCACTGCGGGCGCCACTTCCGCTCGCTGGCCCGACACCTCGAGAAGCACCATGGCCAGCAGCCCGAAGTCCGGAATGCCATGGAGCTGTCGCACGCTGCACGCAACACTCACGCCGCACCGTCGCACCCATTCACCTCTCCCCAGCCTTCCTCGTCCTCCACCACCACCACAGCTCCTTCGCTCTTCTCCCGTGAACCACCTGCCTCCACTCCGCCTGCTATGTCCTTCTCGGTTTCCCTGTCCCCTCCTTCTCTTCGGACTTCATCCAAAAAGAACACGCCCTCTCTTGCTACACCTCCCAAAAAAAGCGCTCCTTCTCCGGTCACCGTTGTGAAAAAGTCATCCAGTCCTCCGGCGAAGAGAGGGCGACGTGCAAAGAGGGAAAAAGAAGAAAAGCAGAAAAGTCAAGTGGAGATTGAGAAGGCGAAAGACGAGGCCCCACCCACTCCTGGAAGGAACCAAGAGGAGGAAGAGGAGGAGGATGACAAGGAGGAAAAACTGGGGATGAAGGACAAAAAGGATAATGATGATCCAGGAGAGAAGAATGGCATGAGGTACAAAATTTCTTAATTTGTATTTATTTAATGCTTTTAATTCAGATGACATCACTGTGTGCTCCGAGGCAAATTTAAATTAATTACAACATTGCCACTAATCATAATAATAATATTAGTTACGTTACAGTTAAAATATTTTATTTAACTATTTTTCTTAAAGTGGGTAGTTCTGGTCCTTAAATATGATTGGCTGAGTCGTTTTTCCAGCCATGACATTGACAACACACACCTCTGGCCGCTTCACAATATCAAAGTCATGCTTTCTACAATACTTTTTTTATAAACTGCTTTCTTGTATTTGGCCACTAGATGGCGGTTTTTGTTTGTTATAGAAACCAGAATTCTGTTACTCAGGGTCAGTGTTCAGTAAACACATTTATGATTCACACTGTTTTTTTTTTTTTTTGTTGGTTTTTTTTTACCATAGTTTGTTTGCACTCGAGGTTGTGCATTATTGTGAATAAACCAGGTGTAACTGCACAACTGGTTTGCATTGTTCCTTTTAACACCATTTTCTTGTGATTTATTCACAATAATACCACCCTCTCATACCTTAATGCTTTGGTATATAATATACACTGGTTATAAGGCACCCATCTTTAATTTCCATCATGTTTTTTTTTTTGTAGTGCTGATCGCTCGCATGTGTCCCCGCTGCTCTCCTCCCTCTCCACACTGGTACTGTACCTGCGGCGGCAACAGCACTCCTCATTTATGACTCTGACCCGACTGAGCGGCTCGGCTGAGGCCTGGCGCCTGCTGTGCCACTCCAGCCTGGCGCTGCTTATCCTCTACAATCGTCACCGCGAGTGCGAGATGGCGAAACTCACCATAAATGACTACCGCAGCCGCATTACTCCTTCCCCCACCTCCACCTCGCCATTGGAGACATCCCTGTCCCCATTTGAGCGACAGGTGCTGTGTCACCGTCCCCGTGTGGGCGTTTTAGGAAAGCGTGGGCGCATCCAGACACTTATTCTCCCTCCTCACTCTGAATCCTGTCTCGACCTGCTGCTCAAGACCTCCGGTGACGTCAACGTTGATCCTGAAAGCCCTTATGTTTTTTCCCGACCCTTTCATTCTCCTGCCACACCGCTGCGGGGTACAGACTTGCTAAGAGGCTTGGCGCGTTGCAGTGGAGCCAAAAACCCTACGGCACTGACCTCACCACGCACCCGCAGACAGGTGGCTATTCTCACTCAGCTCCTGCTGATGGACGATGGTGAGAGGGAGCGGCTTGAGCGCTTCCTACACGCCGAGTACCATGTAACCCAGAGCTGCACCCGCATCGGCCAGGACCCGGCGCTGATGGGCCGAGTCGGTCGTGTGGTTCTGTACGGAGAGAGAGACGGCGTGCTGTTCAGAGGCATGAGCCTCAAACACATCTGCCTTGAGCTTGACGGTGAGAATCACAGAGACAAGTACAATAACGTATAAATTAAAAAAATAGTTAGTTCCATTTCTTAAACCTGATTGGCTGAGCCATTTGTCCAATTATGACAGTTATACACACCTTTGACTGCTTTAAGTTCATATCAATGCGAGATCTAAATTATTTAAAATCATGAAATACAGATTAATATAAACACAAGCCGATTCCCCATGACCACTGGGCCTATTGTGGCCTGTTTATTTCCCCAATAAATTTTGTTCTGTAATTTCGCAACAAATGGGAGTATTTGTTAGAGAAACCGGTATACAATCAGTGTTTACTTTATAAAATGAACTAGATTACTTGGCGGAACATTTATTTTATTAATGATTTTACTTTCAATAAATTCATTTAATAATTAAACATTGTTTTTTTTTTTTATTGTAGTGTGTTTGTAATGGTTTTATCAAAGCAAAAAGTCTTTCAAGGCTGTGTTTTGTGAATAAATCTCAAGAAAAAGGTGTAACTGTGCTCTGTGTCATTTCATGCCTAACACCACCTTTTTCTCATTATTTATTCACAATAATGCTTGCTCTCTCGTGCCTTATTGCTTTAATAATTATATTGTAAATAATATAATTAATTTCTTCTGGCAGTAATGTCAGGAAATTCGGCAGATTCTTTCTCAGATGAGTCAGAAAGAGAGGTTGAGGAGGAAAAGAGTCCTGAGAGAGCAGATTCTGGAAAGAAGTCCAAAGTGAATGGACGAACGCCACCTGCCAAAACTGTCGTCCGCCCTGAGCCCTCGGCCGTTGCTTCGTCTCCATCAGCTGCTCACAAGAAGAGGAGCTCACAGGGGAAGTCGGGTATGAGCTATGATCATATTTGTAATGATGTTAATTACAGATTTAAAAAGCAGATTTTCTTTGAGAGGTAAAGGATTCTGGCACTTTACTGATACAGACATGTTTTGTGCTGGTAAACAAATCTGTAATATAGTCCACCGATTATAAATATCCAGTCAGATCTACTTATCGAAAGTTCATAACCTTTTTTTTATTGAACTTCAGGTAAGCGGGGCGTGCTAAAGCGGCCGTGGTCAGAGGCGGAGCGTATTGCTGTGGAGACTCACCTAAAGCGCAACATTGTGGAGCTTCGTGTTCCTGCGAAGGCGGACTGCGAGCGATGTTTACAGCACTGCCCCCTTCTGGTGAGCAATCGGCGTGACTGGCGAGCCATCAAGTTCTACTGCCACAATCGCATCCAACTACTGAAGAAACAGGGTCGCAGTGGAGCGACTGTTTCGTAGCTATGCACCCCCACCACCCCTCCCACACACACACACACACACACACATACAGATACAGTCACATCTTCAATTCTGGCTTGACAAGTTGACTTAAGCAGCCAGATAAATAATCCACATTTCTTTCCACACACATACACACACAAACTCATGCCACAGACATGCAGATGTAACCCAAGTGTCATTTGTATACACACACACAAAACGTGCACACATGATCAAATACACACACAGTGTCAGGGTTGTTAAATGCCTGTGGACATATACCTGACCTGAACTCTTGCCCTCGAACTAAATGCCCCTTTGCTGACCGGACCCTTTCCTTCAGTCGTCACCCATCATTAGATTTATGCGAAGGATTCATATACTCCACTATGAACTTGTTTCAGTTTTTTATGATGGTCCTATAACTCTAACCCCTTCTCGCCCATCCACCCACCCTGTTTGTGCAGTGGAGTTTTGCTGTTGGACTGTGATAGATTTATATAAACAGACTTCAAATTTCCACTCTGTTTGCCGAGGCTGTAAATATTCTGTGTTTTATTGTGGACCATCCTTAAGCTCAGGAGGGAATTGAGCGGTAGGGCCGCTGCGCTAAGCTTAAAACCTCTCTTACAGGTTTATTCGGCTGATCACCACAGTGACTCCACATTGGTTCCAGTCCTGATAATGGAAATACCCAGTCATGTCATGTTTTAGTGTAATAAAATAACTGCACATTTAGTTAAGTGCTTTGATCAGGCTAGAGTAGTGCGATGTCCCAATATGTTAGGATACTTGCTACACAGCAAGATTTTGTACTTGGTTCCTGCGTACTGTTTGCATGTTCGCCTCTTTTTGTGGTATGATTTGAAAAGCTTGAATTGACCTAGCTGTGAATGTGTGCATGAATGTGCTCGGTTTTGAGCCTTGTGACCTGTTTCCCTCCGTTTGCTCGATTGGTTTGTATTGGCATTATTTAACATCATGTCATGAATTTTAGCAGTGCTATTTGCCATGTAGGAGAATTACGTTTGTGCTTTCATCACATCTGATCTATTTCTCACAAAAATCTATAGGTAAAATACAACTGCGGCTAGCTAGTCCTTTACTTTTCAGTCAACCAAGCCAAACTAAAGATTGTACATGACCATTAACTTTCTTTTTAAGCTCTGATGATACAATACATAAAATTCAGTGTTTCAGATTAACACAGTGTAATATACCAGGCAATTATGTAAATAAGCATCAGTGTTGCTTTTTATTTATTCTTCACTCACACTGTGAAGGGACTTTTAGGCCTATTTTAGCATTCCAAGCCTATTATATTTATTTGTACTTTATTTTTTACGAATATTACTTTTTTTCAGACCAAGTATTTCAAAAATTCATGAACGGAGTACCATACAAGTATATTTACACTATTACAGTTACATCATTGACTTTTACAAAAGTTATATTTCTCAAACATCCCTCCCTTTTTGACTTTCATTACCACGTGCCATTGAATTGTTTTTCTTCTGACCAAACTGTAATCTAACATTCAGAGGATTAATATTACAACTGTAGCAGATTTTAAATGTTGAAGTTGTATCAGGTGCTGTATTTTTAAATAGTGTCACAAGTACTTGTACAGGAGCACAGAATAGGACAGATATCTAATATCTGCATCCTTATTAATGTGGAATTCTAACCCATTGGTTCTTTCTTTTGTCTTTGGAAGATCAGCCTTGGAGAGTGAGGGATGCAGTTTTGTATAAATGAGCTGTTGTTGCTGTGAATGATAGGAAAGTAACAACTCGTCAGCACTCACCCCTTAGTCGCTTTTACCTCATTAAAATTTGAACTGGCGATACCTGATCGATGGGGATGACTGAACCTGGTTGATGGGGATTGCATCTCTCAGGGTGTGGTGGATAAACATGAAATGGTTCTGAGGTGTTACTATGGTGCTATTTTTTATACCAGTCATCACTTAACCCTCCGAAAGAGAACAGAAAAAAAAAAAATCTGAAACACTGGACTGGTCATTTTTCTAAGGACTGTAATTATAGTGTACTAGTATAGTTCTTGTTGTTTGTAGTTTATAATACTTTGAGTTTGGTGCTTACAGACAGATAATAAACACATCTACAGTATTAAACAGCTTCTCTGATTTACAGGTAGTCGCTTGGTTAGTTCAACCTGAAAGTTTTTGGTCACTGAGCTCCTGTCAGACCTAAAATGTAGTCCTGGACTAACAGCAAACCATTTAAACAAATTGATTATAGTGTATAAGGGCCTTTATCTTTAATTGTCCTATGATTTCTTTTTTTATTATTATTATTTTTTTTTATCTTTTCGACCAAATACATTTACAGATTAATTAATGACTGATCACTCAGTTTTACATCAACTTTTTCCTTTTCCTTTTGTGTTTGTTTTCTTTTATTATTTTAAAGTTTATATAAACATTTCCCTACTTCCATCTTATTAATAAAAGCAGTGAGCATTGATGTTAATCACCGCTATTTTAAACCAAAAGTACACAGTCTGTTTCTAATGATACAAATATTATATGCATACAAAAATATGCAATCTCAGAAATGTATATACCTGTTTTACAATTTTTGTTTAGTTAATCCTTCATTTCCACCAGCTTTTTACAACTTTCATGATGCTTTATTGGAATTTCTGACATCTGCTGGAAAATAAGTAGAATGATGCATGCTTTTGTTTTCCTGGATTATAAACATGCAGATCTTTAATGTATATCATTAAACACATTATATTTACAAACAATTAAAGTCAGGAGAACATGTATTTTTAAGCCCACTTGGAAAGCAACTACTCTTCATAAATCATTAGTTTGTAGAACCAAATTTATCAGTTAATAATATGAAGTTATGTTTATCTGTATGACTGTAGTAGTCTCTTACATCATTACTGAGGAACTTTGAACAGGTCTTCTCAACAAAGTTGCTTTAGTTCATTCTGTTTTGGGGCCTTTGTTGGTTTGAGTTCCACAACAACATTTTAAATGGACTGAAATCTAGACCTTGCACCATTGCAACACTTTATTTTTTTTTGCGTTTTCAGGTGTTTTGTTGTACTGTCCTTTGATCATGGAAATGTTTCTGACCTAGTACTGTTTTAGGCTATTCAATATATTAGTGCTCTTAAAGTCAAAACATTGAACACAGTAACAAAAACCATGAGAATATTCAAATTACCATGTGTTTATTTTCTGAATGATGTTGACGCCTGAATGTGATCTGCTCTGTTCAGCGATGGGTCCAGTTAGGCCGTTTGTAAATGTTTAGTCATCTGTGCACCTCTAGTTGCTTTTGTTAAAAAGGTTATTATGTATTTATCAGGACTGGAGCTGCATATAAATGGACTGAAGTAAAGAGTGACTTTGGCATTTTTTTCGATCTTGGACTCATTTTCCCATCCAGTGCGGCCTAAATATTCACGTTGCATAAATTCACACTGGTATATTTAAGTTACAACAACCTCTAGATATTGAATTCCTGCTGGAAGCTCATCCAAATCAAAGTTAACCTTGTTTTACAGGTTTATAGCATTATAAAACCTGTCTGATCATAGGAGAGGTCTCTTAAAAAAACAAATAAAAAAAAACTGTACAATTTCACATCAAAAACTAAAGAAAATGGGAAAAGTGACTTTCTGCAGTACCATTTTCTTCCTCCTGTGCTTGTCATTCAGTGTGTCATTTCCTTTTAATATCCTTTTTTATTTTTTCTTCTTTCGGACTTTTGCACAAATTTCCAGATCTTGATAATTAATTTTTTTCTTTAGTCAAAAAAATTGGAACATGGAGCTCCGGTTAAAAAATACCAAAGTCTCACTTTAACACTTAAAAAACGGACACTGAAAAGCTCTGTTACCACGAACTCGCTTCCTATTTCTAAACCTGGGCTGTGCGTAAACAGTGTTTTCTGCTAGCTAATGTTTGGTCTTCATCAGTATCAGAGTCTCGCACTCTCATCCCTCATACTTGAACTTTATTGTTTTCCTTTTTGGGTCATTTCCGGATTTCACGTGGCTGATTGTACATAGATTTCTAATGGGAACCATGAACTGGTCTTGGCATGCTTACTGTCATTGTGAAGCTGTACATTCTGTAAATATCGTCTGCTGAACAAAGTGCTTCATTTGATATTTTTCTGTGTGTTTTCTTAAATGGCATTGTAAAGATTTTAGCTGTTTAGAGACACAGGTTACTGTTCTGTTACATAACACCCCTTTTAAATTCTTGGTACACTGTGCTTCATTTACACAGATCCGCACTGAGAGGAATTGAATGTTTGAGGTTAAAATATGATGGTTGCCATGTAGCTGGCGTCTGTGAGAAGTCATCAGAAACTTTTATATAAAAACCATTTCATGAAACGGTTAAAGATTTATAAAAAATACAATAAAAGGTAACAACTGTAATATGTTTGAAGCAGTTTATTAAATAAAATCCATACCACAGCATACACAACATAACAATTGAATAATTAAGGAACAAGTTTTTAAAGTTTTGTGGTATATTAATAGTTTCATACACTCATGTTTAGAACAGAACCTAATAGCAAGTTTATACAGATCAGATATATACACATCACACACCTCAGCACCCAACAGTTGTTAAGACCTAATGTAAACACAGAACTTGTACAGATGATCCTTACAGAACCCCTTGGGTGACTGATGGTAATTTTGTAGCAGTACATTGTAGCAACAGGGTGAACCAAATGAAAAGTGCAAGCTTTTTAACAATAGTTTTTAGTATGTACAGGATTAGCATCTGTATGTAGCTCTGGTTCAAGCGCAAAAGATAATATAAAATTGTTTCATTGTCTTCCACAATGGGGGTTCCCATGCCTCTCACCCTCCCGGGAAGCATGTCTCGGGTGCTGAGCAGATACACCTAAGACAGAGTGCCAATCCATCGCTGGGCATACTCTCTCTCTCTCACACACACACCCACAATACATGCTATACGGGGTAATTTAGAGCATTCAATTGACCTTGAATCCATGTTTTTGGACTGTGGGTGGAAACCAGAGTACCCAGAGGTAACTCTTGCAGACATGGGGAGAACATGGAAACTCCACCCAGATTAGGATTCAAATCGGGAATCCCCGGTACGGAGAGGGGAACGTGCTAACCACTAAGCCACCGTACCGCCCTGAATATAAAGTTAATTTTTCTAAAAAGACAACACAAAATGGTCATTATTAAAGGTTGTTGTAAATTTCTGATGCAATTGTAAAACAGCTCTGGATCAGTACCATATGTGTTCTAAATAGATAGTAACGACCAGCTTATGATAAAAAATGTAAAAAAAAAAAAAAAAGATGTAAGCATACAGCGTGTTAGCATACAGCTGAAATTTACAGGCCTTCTGAAGCAAGATTGTTTAAAATGTTCTTAAATATAAAATGTGTGAACACCAAAATGCACCCCCTCTTCCACCCATGACTTTTGTCATGAATGGAGACCCAATCATACCCTGAAACCTGCCTGTAAACACACCAAGAGACAGGACGGGGTATCTTACAAAGGTTATATCATTATTACAAAGGTTTAACTAACTTAGTAATAAACTCAAACAAAACAATAAGCTGCCACTAAAAACAGAGAACACATGGCCAAAAGTATGTGAACACTTACATTTAGTTATTTAGCAGACGCTCTTATCTAAAGCGACTTACAAGTATCCCTACTTGGTTGGGATCAGAACACAGGGTTGATACAGCTCCCTGGAGCAATTAGGGTTAAGGGTCTTTCTCAAGAACCCACATTGGTAACTTCAGTGGACCTGGGATTTCAACCCCCAACCTTCTGATTGGTAATTCAACAACCTAACCACTGAGCTACCACTCCACTTCTTCTTCAAATATAATTTACATTCTCTTTAAAAACTATTTGGGAAGTTTATTTGCATCGCATGGTGTACCAGTGTGGCTGGAGCCAGAGCTCTGTGTAGGTGGGAGTGGTTCTGATGCAACATAATCTCTCATAATCCTGAAGCTATAGCCCTTGCTTTGTGTACAGGGCCTTTTCCAAATCACTGCCACAAAATTAGAAACATATTTGTTTAAAAGTGATTTTGTATGCTGGTGTCTTATCTGTACCCTTCACTGAAACCCTACCTACCCCAAACCCCCTAAGTTGGTTTATTGCAGGGACGTGACTGAGCCAGTGGTGTGAGGAAGGTAAACTGACACACCTGCCCGAAGTGTTTCCTTATCGTCTGTGTGCAGGTATTTGAGGAGAAAGATGCAGTGGCAGAAGGAGTTACAGCGGTGAGTGTAACGGACACTGTTACACTAGATATCTAAGTAAAGATCATTCCTTGTATGTCCCAGCATGCAACAAAAGGTAAACATCGCCATGTTTTTCATAGTGATCTATTTTGCCCACTGAACTTGCACAGATTGTCTTCCACATTAAATCCATCCGTGCAGTGAAACGCACACTAATTAAGTAAGCACACATTCCTGTCGCAGAAGACAGTCCTGTAAACAGTGCCCACAGAGCAATTTGGGACCTGGAATTAAACCTGGGGCCTTCAGGTCGCAAGGCTAGCTGCTTAACCACAAGCCTATGACTAAACCAACACAGCTGAACAATGTAATACTGATAAAGTTATATAGCTACGCTTAAATGTTTACGACAATACAACTGAACGTTAGCTGTTTTATTAGGAGGGCTTTGAAAAAGCCCTCCTATTGTTATTCCTCATAGTAATTAGGAGGGCTTTGAAAAAGCCCTCCTTGTGTTATTCTCGATATTCTTATTATTAGGAGGGCTTTGAAAAAGCCCTCCTATTGAAATGCTCGATATTCTTATTATTATTATTCCGGTTTCTTAAG
>JAOUQT010297758.1:0-16487 GCA_025769995.1 Xyliphius kryptos | reverse complement strand
CCCAGATAGGGATTCGAACCGGGAACCCCCAGCGCTGAGAGGCGATCGTGCTACCCACTACGCCACCGTGCGGCCATCTTTATAGCAAATAAAAAGTATTAATTTTGTCATTATAAAGACTGAAAATCTTTTGTCTGTTGAAAAGTAAAATAAAGTGAAAATAAACAAATTACAGGTAAATTACATATATATACAGGTAACAAACAAATTCTAGAAAAGAGTAAAAATGTACACTTTATTTCAAGTAGCCATTCTACTAACCCATGTTTTCTTTATAGACATTTAAAATTTGAATGTAAAATTATGGTGCCCCTAAATGTTGTGTTTTTTTTATTTATCTATACCAAAAGCATGGTTTACTATGTGGTGCTCACCAGATACAACTACAAAACTTAATTTTGGCACAGCGGCTTCGTATAGTGCCAAGCATGATTTTCCAAATAATCCAAATACACCAAAGAATATGATTTTAGATTTTGACAAGCTTAATACCACAAAATAAACATTTAAGTTAAAGTATAAATAATCTTCCAGAGAAAAATGATACATACTTCTTTGTTGTTCAGTAGATGTGCTTATATATATACATACACATCTTTTTAATTCACCAAGTTGGTCATGCAGTTACATATTTTAACATCACAACTTTGCTTTCTATATAAAGTAGGAATGTACACGAACATTCAGCAGACATCTTTGCTACAAATGATCTGTTTTAAGTTGCGTTGTGTGCACAATTTGGTGCACATTCTTTGACTTAAAACAGTGAAGCGAGAACTCAAATCTGCTAAATATTAAGTCAATTTGGTCAGAAAATTATTTTAAAACAGACTAACATTATCAAATGACTATTAAATCAATAAAGAGAATATTAAATAAGTGAATATGTTTTTTTTGGGTGTCAGATGGTACCACTCTTCAACAGGTCAGCGAAACGTAGAGGGATTCCCATCATCCAGTGATGTCCTTATAAATTAGTGGCTTGTAGATGAGCCTCACTGGTGTGAAGAGATTTCCTGACACAGCTCGTACTCTGGTTCAATCTGGTTGCACTTGATCGCAGAGCCACTAAATCTACTATAACATTCTGCATTTTACATCCACTTACAATCTGAGAGGCGGATGATGTCACTCCTAATTTGTAATGTGCTTATTTAAATGTTCATAATTGTAAATGAATACTAATACTAATTTAAAATGCTAATTAGTTAACCTTTCCAACTCTGCTATAGACAAAATGTATTCAGTAATGAGTTAAACTGCAATACCAGCAATCATAAACCATATGAAGTAATTATATGGGTAAACATCATCATCCTACTAATTCACTTATACATAAAATGTATAAACAGGCTGTTTCACTGTTTTAACTTTCTCAATTTTCTGTTCAAAATTCAGCTACTAATTCCACACATATTACTTGATTCTTCTTCTGTGGTGTATACAGAAGGAGAATAAGAGCTGCATTTATTTATAATTCCAAAAATTCCTGCTGCATATTTTGCCATTAATTGGTTAACAGACTGTGAATTTTGCATGACTTCTTTTTGTATGTGTCAGAAAACAGAGCTACATGTATTGAATGAGCTGTTGCCTCTTACACAGGAGGATCCCTAAGGCGTTTGCATCACAGGTGTAAAAATAGCAGATGGCATGTCCCATAGCAAAGAAATTCTGTGCGTTTTTTCACCCCACAGCAAGCTGCTTTAATCAAGCTGAAATTGCATCCTATTTTGTATAGTCGTAGATTGGGCCAGCCCTCAATGTGACGGCATCTTAAATAATTCATGGACTTGTCCACACAGCACTCCTTTCTGTGTAATGCTTGGCTACTCTACCAACACTTTCTGCTTTGAATTTTCCTTGTCATTGTTTGTGATCTTATTGGCAATGCGAGCTCTATAGACTTACTGTGTGGCATGTTGTAATTGGGTGGATATGAGAAATAATACCTGCACATACTCTAATTGGATTATTTTCAAACCAGGCAATCATGGTTGCTCTGTTTTGGAGTAGCAGCATTTTATTGCATAATGCATTTATCCATTGAAGTTCAAATGTTTTTATTATTATTAAAGTATTGTTATTACAAGAACATTAAGGTAAACCTATACATAGGTCAATGATGTAGCATTTAAATTTGACTTAAAACATCCAATCAGTTTTTTTTAATTCAAAATATGAATATGTTTTAATTTAGAGTGTAAATGTTTGATTTTAATGTATTTGTATAAGTGAATGACATGCTCCCAAACTTCTCTAATAGTTTGTAGTTTGGAAACATATGAAAAGGGGAGGCACACGCAAATCACGGTAAGAGCGTTGTTTAATGGATGATCCTCTGCGCATACAAACAACGATAAACAGTCCAGGGTCGTTAACGGGTAATCCACAAATGATCCAAATCGTAAGACGATAGGCAAGGTCGGTATTCAGAAATATGTCGATACACAGAGACGGTGAAGAGAACATAGATATGACTAGCATGAGAAGCGCTTAGGACTGGTAAGAACCGAGTACATCAGCATGTGATTACGGGTGACGGCGGTATTTAAGAGATAACGGAAGTTCAGCACAGGAGGAATCAATACTCCGGTGATGAGGGGCGTGTCCGTAAGTGGGTGCGTTCCGCTGGCTCGTTAATGCTTGTTACAAAAACAAAACTTACTAGTTAAGTTTACCATATATTTGAATGATGTTTAATATTTATTTATAGGTTTTGAAAATACACCTGTTTAAAAAGACGTAAATGGCAGCAGAGTCAGCACCAGCTTGTTTGCTTGTGCTTAAAATTGCTTCAATATAATTTAATGGTTTGCTTTATTCACAGTACATAAACGTATATAAATAAGTGAGTGAACTAGAATGTACATTGTAAGTTAGGTCCCTTTATCCAAAATCTCTCTCTTCAAAACTTAACTCCTTTAGAAGAATGGGGTTCAAGTACTTCATTTATTTAGCGCTTTTTACAACAGTTAAAAGCCTAAACCCACAAAAAGCAAGCCAAAGCGACAGTGGCAAGAAAAGACTCCCTGTTATGATGTTATTTTTAGGAAGAAACCTTGGGAGGACCAAGTCTCATTGGGGAACTCCTCCTCCTTGAGGATCAGAGTAGGACAGTAATGCACACAATGTATATAGATCAGTCCATATTGAACAATAGTAAAAATTATATAACTATGAGTCCATCTTCCTGGACTGCAACGCTGGCAGTCCATGTTCCTTTCCATAGTGGTTGTATCCGCAGTGTCATTGACGAGAAGATGGGGACACCTCAAGATGACACCTCAGAAAAACAGACAAGAATTATAAGCAGTGTGTTGTCACAGAGCAGCTCAGAGCTCAAAGCCTAAACCGCCAAAGAGCAAGCCGAAGCGTTATTTTTAGGAAGAAACCTTGGGAGGACCAAGGCTCAGTGGGGACTCATCTTGAGCGGCCAGGCAGCATCAGTGTAGGACAGCCATGTAGAGATTGTGTATAGATCAGTCAATGTGTGTCCATATAGCCCATGTGTCCATATTAAATAATAGTAAAAATTATATAAACTATACGAGTCCATCCTCCAGGACTGCAATGCTGCAAGTCCATATTCCTTTCCATAATCATCGTATCCGCAGTGCTCTTGCAGTGCCATAGACAAGGAGATGGGGACTCCTCAAGACGCCACCTCAGAAAAACAGTAAAGAATCACAGTGAGAGCTAATAGAGATAATAAATGTATTATGATTAACACACAATGCAGCACATGACATTGGCATAACTGACAAGAGCAGCAGAAAATGGGCAAAAGAGGGTTCAAATCCCGGGTCCTCTTAAGCAAGGCCCTTAATGCTCATTGCTCCAGGATGCCGTATCAACCCTGTGTTCTGACCCCTGCCATCAAGTTGGGATACTTGTATTCACTTTGGATAAAAGCGTCTGCTAACTGACCAAATGTAAATGTAAGAATGGGTTAAAATTGTGTCCCAATAAATGTGTGCATGAGTAATGAAGTATGAAGTGGGAAGATCAGGACAAAAGTGTCTCTGTAATCTGAAACCCATGCACTTCAAAAATATATTGGCCAATCATATGCAGGAAGCAGCTGAAGGATCACTTAAATGTTATTTAGTTATTAGGAAGTCAGAATTTTTACACAATCAGTGGGATTTATAAATACTTTAACTCAAAATAATTTTAAGTAAGTTTTATTGTCTTAGAAGTATGTTTTCGGATATTTTGTAATTATTGAGAATATAGTTTGGGCTTTAAATATTTAAAAATTATGTTGAACAATATTTAATTATAAAATGATTATTAAATGGGCGGCACGGTGGATTAGTGGTTAGCACATTTATCTCTCAGCGCTGGGGATTCCTGGTTCAAGTCCCAATCTGGGTGGAGTTTCCATGTTCTCCCTGTGTCTGCGTGGGTTTTCTTCCGGGTTCTTCAATTTCCTCCCACATCCCAAAAACATGGATGCAAGGTAAATTGTTTGCACTAAATTGTCCTGTATAGTGTGTATATGAGTGTGTGGCTGTGTGTGTGTGTGTGAGTGTGTACCCAGCGATGGATTGGCGCCCTGTCCTGGGTGTATCTGCCCAGCGCCAGAGATGTTCTCCCCTGGATGGGCATAGGGAACCCCCCGCGACCCTCATAAAGGAATAAGCGGAAGATAATGAATGAATGAATGATTATTAAATGTAGAAGAAATGTATTTGCAAATTAAAGCAACAGAGGTAAAGCAATGAGTCACCTCCTAAATGTATAGAGAATTATTGCTGTTTAATTTGACACTTTTGACATCTGTCCCTGATTTTTGCTTTATGTAGTAGATTCTTTATAAAGGGTCTATATGTGAATCAGTTTAGATGTTTCTGTATTATATTGTTTTGCAAACTGTAACCTGGATACTTTGGTTGTTTTCCTTTGTTTGTAATTAAGTGTGGGATTTTTCTCTCGAGGTTCTTTCAGTGTGCTCAGTGGAAGTAGCTGTAACTTTCCATCACAAACCCAACCATGTTGGTAAGATGTGTAAGCCCCCTCCTGAGATTCTAATTAATGCACCCTCTGGTTGATGCAATGCTTGGTACTTTGGTTTCAAAATCCACTTTGGGAATTAATAATGACAAAATGGTTCACGAGTACCCATGGCGCTATTTTCAGAGCTTTGTTTTGTTCCTAGTTTCATTTTTATTGTTAGATTTATCAGTATATCTAGTACTGTCATGTCTGAGGGAAGCTGGCATACAACATAAGTGTTTAGACAAAATAATAATAATAATAAATCACATTTATTTAATATTTGCATTTAGACAGCCGTTATAAAATAACTATAATATGTTTTATTCATTAACTGTTTGTTAGAGAATGTGTTAGTAATCTGAAGAGATTCTTTTTTGCAGATGTCTCATATAAATTAATATATATTTTTAAATGAAGTTTTGCTTTCAGGATGTAGTCATAACCATATAATTATTAGAGCTGGTTGCCTGAGAATCAAACCAAAAACAGAGCAAACTCACTCAAGCTGTGTTTTAGTATTTACCAATTCCTTAAGAATGAAAAAATATATTAAACTTCTTTGTCTTCATGTATTTTACATACAATTTTATATACACATTTGAATAACTCTGGGATGTCATGTACGTTGTGTAAAATGTCATGTGAATCATAGCTGTGCATTTTTCAGCCTACACTCAACAGGGTGTGCTGCGTAAAGCATTAGAAAAGATTGCGGTTACCCCTGAGCCACACACACACTTCTATGTAGCTTTATTGGCATGACAATAATGACCTCTGTTTGCCTCTCAGCGATGGGGATTCCCGGTTCGAATCTCAATCTGGGTGGAGTTTCCATGTTCTCCCCATGTCTGCGTGGGTTTCCTCCGGGTTCTTCGGTTTCCACCTACATTCCAAAAACATGGATTCAAAGTAAATTGAATGCTCTAAATTGCCCTGTATAGTGTGTGTGTGTGACTGTGTGAGTGAGTGTGTACCCAGCGATGAATTGGCGCCCTGTCCTGGGTGTATCTGCCCAGCGCCAGAGACGTTCTCCCCTGGATGGGCATGGGGAACCCTCATAAAGGAATAAGCGGAAGATCATGAATGAACGAATATTATACTTGTATTTTATTTAACAGAAGGCAGTGGGTCAGGAAATCTGAGCACCTCGTCCAGCTGCAGCGAGACCTACACCAGCTTCTCAGACATCAAACCCTAACCTGCCTCTATATCGCACTCCTGTGGCCACCCGGACACGTTGCACTTTCTACTGAGACACATCTTCCTTGTACTGTAATAGCTTCTTTTTTCCCCACTGATTTTCCTTCAAGTGTTATAAAGAGACTAGAAGCCAATGGTCCTTCTAGTTTCAAAAATAAGCTATTTATATTCCAGTGCAATAGGCTTCGGTTCTGAAAATAAGCCCCAATTTTACATTTGACTGGAATCTGTGCGCTTTAATCTTCTGCATGGTTTTAATACAATTCTCAAACTGTTTTAAATGAAATGTTTCATCAAATGCATCCCTTCCTCGCCAACACGGCACAAGGACGACCGAACAGGATGAAGATCTTTGGAGTTGTGTCCAGTGTCTTAGCTGTGAAATGTCCTGTCCTTTACAAGGTATGTATTAATTACACAGCTGTATATTTTAGATTATTTTCTGTATCATAAATATTTGTATATATTATGCATTTGAACTTTTTTTCAGTGAAAGAGCGTCATATAATGTAAATTAAATTTTCATGAATTGTATTTTGGTATCGTATCCGATGCTTGTTGTCATTTTTGTTCAGCACCTTTTATGTTTTGGGCATTACTAATTATTTTTTATTTAAATATATTTTTATAAGTACTCACACAAATTAAAACTTGAGACCTGCAAATTTGTATTCTGCTTTCCTTTGTATTACATCCTACATAGATTTGAACATTTCTACAAATAAAGAATGTAAAATTGGCCAAAATAGAAACTTGCACAATCCCTTAAACCCTCACCCGAATCAGCTGAGGCTTTCCCATCGATATATTTCCCACATTTAGAAAACTTTATAATGCTTCAGCTGATTGACAGTGTTTTAATGTTGTTGTGTTCATTTAATTTACCTGATCTATTTCATTAAATTCTCAGTCTGATCAGATTAACTGTGAGTAAGCTGGGATGTTACAATGCAATGTCTTTCACATCTCTAAAACGATTTCATTTTATTTATTATTGTGCTCCAAAACGGTCTTTCACTCAGTGACCAGTGCTGTTTTGTAGCCTCCATCATCTCTGTGACACAATAACCTGTGTTTTAATTGCATTGTTGGTTTGTAGCTCTATGTGACTGCTATTTGTACATGTGTATATATGTATTTAAGAGGTTGTATGAATTAAGATAAATTACGTTTAAATAAAGTCTATGAAAACTTGCTTTATTTACTTGTTTTGCATACTTACGTGTTTTTAACGTAAGTACTGTGGTCAATCTGAGGACATTTAAAAATCTGTTAGCATTGATGATGTTCCTCATCTGTTGATGGTTTGCAGGAGGCAGGGTTTTACACCTTTTAGAAAAAATAAAGAGGTTCCATATTTTTTAGTAGGATTAACATTATAACCCCTATATTAGTATTGTATTGGTCCCTCTTTTGCTGCCAAAATAGCCCTGACCCCTCAAGGCATGAGGGGTACTTAACTTCAATAGACCCAAGAAGATGTGATGGTAGCAGCATCAAAAGGTGGGGCCTCTGTGAATGAGGCTTCCAAGAGGTCACAAAAGACCCCACAACAAAGTCCAAAGATCTTCAGGCCCTCACTTGCCTCAGTTAAGGTCAGAGTTCATGCTTCCACCATCAGAAAGAGACTGGGCAAAAATGGCCTGCATGGCAAGAAGAAAACCACTGCTGAGCAAAAAGATCATTGAAAATCGTCTCAATTTTTCCAAAACACATCTTAATGATCCACCAGACTTTTGAGAAAACATTCTGTGGACCGATGAGACAAAAGTTGGACTCTTTGAAAGGTGTGTGTCCCATTACATGTGGCGTGAAATAAACACTGCATTTCAGAAAAATAGCGTTATACCAACTGTATAATATGGTGCTGGTAGTTTTATGGTCTGGGGCTGTTTTGCTGTGTCAAGACCAAGTCCACCTCTGAATGGCTGAAGAAAAACAAAATGAAGACTTTGAAGTGGCCTATTCAAAGTCCTGACCTGAAACCTATTGAGATGCTGTGATATGACTTTAAAAATGCCGCTCAAGCTCGAAAACCCACTAATGTAACTGAATTAGAACAATTTTGCAAAGATATGTGGAACAAATTCCTCCAGAACGCTGTAAAAGTCTAGGAGATCTAGGATGTCTCAATTTAGTGTTTCATTTATTTTTTTGAGCAGTTTATTTCTTACGATAGGACAGATTACAAGGTATTTTTTAAAGAATTTTGAAAAAAAAACAAAAAAAAAACACTGAAAGACAGCAAGTTTTTAAACATTGGTGTTCTGGTCATTTTTGCAAATAACAGCAATATTAAAAAGTTAAAAGCTTATGCTATTATGTTAACAAAAAACAAACAAACAAAAAAAAACACGTTTTGTTACATCATTAATTATTTGTTGTTGGTTCTCATGATCACTTTGCTTCTGTCTTACGAGTGTAACTTTTTTTCTATTGTAGTAAGTTTCAAGATCATGTTCTTCCTCCTAAAGCCTGCCAGGATGGAAATCATAAAAAGGTTTTTGTTTAAAACTGATCACATTTAAAAAGAGGTTATGGGGTTCTGTTCTGTTCCACTAATTTATAGCAGGCTTTTTAAGGGCTCCTCTCAACAAGTTGCCACAGAAAATCTTCATTCAGCTTTTTAATGGTTGCTATTTTTTCTTGCAGCCTAAAATAATAACTCATTAAAAACATATTTTTTCTCCAGCTTTAAAAATATATGAACCATATCAGCTTTGTTCATTCAATTGTTTTAATTTAATTTTGGGTTGGAGACAGTTGGAGAATGTGGGACTTTTTATTGCCACTTTTTATGCTATAAAGTGACAAAAGTAAGGATATTGATATTGTATTATAATTGCATAAAGATGCTGTACACAGTCTGATCTGCAAATACTGGAACATTGTGCAGCCTTGTTTATGTCACCCAGGGAGCATTTGGTTGAAACACTTGCCCAAAAGCACATTAGTCCACTGTTTGGTGGGATCGGGAATCAAACCGGCGCCCTTCACAAGGATGATTTCTTAACCACAATCTTATGACTACCCTGTACGCTAGTTAACCAATGGAACCGCGGTCAAGCTGCAACATTTAAGTTGGAAAACTCGGGGGGGATGTGCTAAGGCTTGTTCACTAAATGCGAGTGTAATATAAATGCAGTAAGAAAAACAAAATGTTTAACTACTCTAGTAACACTTGAGTGAGAGAAAATTAACGTACCACAAAATTACAGTGAATCTCTTTTACCCAAAGCTCAGTTATGCTTTTCAGACGCTCATGCATTCTCGTGCTGCTGTGCACATCTCGCACCTAACACTTTTCTTTGAAGGCGTTAATGCAAATTGATCCAATACTTTTGATGACTTTGGTCGTACATTTTTCTCTCTGCTTGTGCTAACATTATCCTCTGCTGTGACTGCCATTTTTTGACTGCTTCTTCCAGACTTCATCACGTGAGCTACACAAGGCTAGGCATTGGTTTCCTTCTTTTTTTTTCTTTTCTTTTTTTATGGCTGTCGACATCCAACTTAATAGTGCTTTACTGCCACATATCTGGTTGGTTTACTGCCACATATTAGGGCGTAGCAACTGTACTTATGTGTAATTTAACTTAGACCCAACTAATTAGTATTTTGACGATCAATTTTAATCGATGACTTTTTACAGCCCTAGAATACAAATTGTACTATTCTGATATTCTGCTATTCTTCACCATGAAAAACACAAAAACAGAACAAAGTAAATGTGCTGCCTGTTGTAGAACATGAAAGCAGTGAAACTACTTACCTGAAAATACCTATATCTTTAATTAATAAGCAAGTAAAAAAAAGTTTCAAACAACTAAAATTAAAAAACATGCCAAGTTGAAGAATCAGGTTAATTTAACCACGCTAAGTGGTAAATAGGAGTCTGTTTTGTTAAAAAAAAAACAAAAAAAAAAAACAGATTAACACATTTGGTGAGCCATCAAATGTGAGATGCAGTTGTATGCATATGTATTTATACCAGCATCTGTCTAGGGTTTTAAATCCCCTTATGGGTTAGCCCCTTAGAGGGCCCACTAAGCCACTTCACTGACTTTGATCGAGTTGCGCGGGGCAGTTTAGGTCCCCATAAAGCTGTTGATCAATGATTTCCTTTAAGCGCTGATGTAATTAGTGGGGTTTAAGTTTTTCCCCAGGCTCTATTGAGCTTTTTTAGGGGGTGCAGGGAATTATTATTCAGCAGCTTTAAAGTGGATCGATTGGAGCTAGTTGCTATTCTCAGACTTCCCCTCATCGAGATCTGTTAAGGTGGAGAGGCCTCGGGGTTCAGAAAAACACAAAGATGTTCAAAAAGAACAGACGTACCTTTTGGTAACCCTGCTTAATGATTGAACATACCCAGAACAGTCTCTGTAATTTTAGATAATGAGCAGTATGTGTCTTTCTTTTTTTTTTAAACTGCTTCACCTTAACAAACTAAATTGCAGGAATTGTTAAACTTAAAATAACATATCGTGCAGCACTTTCCTTTGCTTATACTAAGGCTGGACATTCACAGCCAGATTATATTTTTGAATTGCTTGTTAGGATACAAGCGTCAAGAGTTCATTGTCATAAGCACTAGAAACAGCAGTTACATTACATTATTCTTGCTTCACACAACCTTCTGGACTACAAGTATTACACAATGAAAACACAAAGTACACTAAAATAAACATGTCATACAGTATTCATAAGTGAATGTGTTTCTCAATACAATACTGTATTGTATATATTGTATTATAGTACACATTATAGTAAAAGTAAGGCATGAGAGGGCATGCAATATTGCGAATAAATCACAGAAAAGAGGTGCATAAAGTGGTTACAGCTACACCTCTGTCTCATTATTCTTTCACAATAATGCAGTACTCTAAGTCTCTAATTGCTTTTAATAAAAAAAAAAAAAACACTATAAAAACAAAGTTTGATTCATGAATGCTAAAAGAAAAATTGTTAATAAACTTGTGTTTTATGACATTATCCACACAATGTTATAAAGTGTTCATTTTTAAATAGAATACTGATCGCTGAGTAACATGATTCCAGTTTCTCTAACAAATAAAATACAGTCAATACAGAACACAATTTATAAAAAAAAAAAAAAAAACTAAATAAAAAAAACAGGAAATTAATGTATTATATTGACACCAATGTGATGCAGTAATACGTGTGCATTATTGTCAGTAATGTCACAGCTGGAAAAATGGCTTAGCCAATCAGATTTAAAGACCGGAAATACTCATTTTGTAAACACAAATAAAAAATGAATGATATAAAATATTTTTAAAAATATATATTAGTAAGTAAACTAAAATGATTACGTTTAAAATTCATTTATTATTTATTGTAGTCTGTTTCTTGTGTTACCGTTATGTAAAAGCACTATGTTTTTTATGTTACTTGATGTTAATTCAGGGAGTCAGAGGAAATAATGGTGTGTAAAATCCAAGAGCAAAAACCTCTTCGGAATGTGCACGACCACCGAGCCCTCAGGAGACCCCGTCTGAGAAACTGTTGTGACCATAATGTACTTAGCCACAAGGGCTTAAATGTATTTTGGGAAATTATTGTTCTAAACCCTTAAAAGTCTTGGCTATTGTGGCCATTTTATTAATTCTTCATATTTTGACTTCATATACCACATTTCACAGTGCCTACCATGCCAATGTTTAAAAAACACCTATGAACCATTTGCATTTTTACATTTACATTTAGTTATTTAGCAGACGCTTTTATTCAAAGCAACTTACAAGTATCTCAACTTGACTGGGATCAGAACACAGGGTTGAAACAGCATCCTGGAGCCGTGAGGATTAAGAACCTTACCCAAGGACCCACATTGGTAACGTGTTCAAATTCGCCACAGTTCTGCCAATGTTCTCTGTACACAGTTGCCTTTGTCTGATAAGTGAATGTTGGGATTAGGGATTTCCTCACTTCTACTTCAGGAGCAAACTGTAGGGTTGATGGACACAGAAATGTAGAACACAGCTCTATTAGGCACAGCTTCTGCTGAAACCTTCTGCTGCTTTGGCAGAAAGAAATGGGGTGATGAATCATATTGGATGGAAGATTTTTTTTAAAAGTGTTGTGAGTTGTATATGGATGATTTTGGGTAAAACACCACTGGTTTACCTTATAGCTTTACTAATAATTATTACACTCTTTCCATTTTTTTTTTTCTTTTATCCACATTGTAAAACCATGTTGGGCAGATTTGTTAGCGCTTTATTAGTACATATCTTAGAAAACTCGCTGAAGCCCTCTTCATTCTAAGCCTGAACTATTAACCCCAGAGCAGAACAACACCTTGTGTCAGGGTGTCATCACCTTTCTGCTTTCATGATTCATATATAGTTAACATTATTGGCTCATCTGGATCAGTCGGTTGGGCTCGGAATATAAAAAAGCAAAAGGTAAAAAAAATATAGGAATAAATAAAAATCCCAGGGAAGCAAATATGCTGACAGGTCCCCCTGAAATTGGGAACTTACTTAAGCATTTTCCATCCTTTAAAAACAGGGAAAGCAGATAGGAGATTTTTTTGCTTCAGTAAATAAAAAGAATTATTGTAATTGTGCAGAATAAAACAATAAAGGCTAAGTATGGGAGCTCTAACGCAAAGTTCTTTAAAGCTTGAACTGCACAATGCCCCTTGTGGGTTTAAAAACGCTGTAGAGTGGGCGGTGCAAAAGTGATAAAAAGCAAAAGAGTTGGCACATGTAGGAGGCAACAAAACCTGGAACCAAACCAGAGATCTAATTATCAACATGCATTGTTAGGTAGGAGCCAGCACGACAAATGGGGATAAAGATTAATTTCATACCTCATCCATGAGACCGGCATGGCTATGGATCATAAAAATAGAAAAGGCTGGATTGTTAGATGACTGGGATTAAAAAGCATGCCACTAAATCCTAAAGTAAAAATCTGCTTTAGTATAAATACAGCTTTTGTGACTCTTTATTTTGTTCCCCCTTATGTTTGGTTCTCCAATCCCTTTAAGAAAATAGGGAGTCAGGAGAGTGGACCTTCATCTCTGATTCTATTGTACTCGTTTTTCAATGTCACACTTCAGAATAAAAATCCATGTAAATATCCTTATTCACAAAGATTTATTTTTCGGTTTAGAAATTTTGTGCTGTAATTTTAGTTGTAAATAAGAACTAATCTGTGTGAGAGCAATGTAATCTCTTTCAAATGATGAGCTCCTTTCATACATACATTTGAGCCAGACTTGAATCTAACATTACTTCTAATTACCAGGGAGATGGTATGTGATCATTGCTTATAATTATGAGAATTTTAAAGTACAGAAACTGAATTGTGTTACTGAAATTTAACCCAATTGGGCTGACTTTAGATACGATGAAATTTAGACTGTTTGATTGTGTGACGAGGCCTGAATCTTCACCCATACTAAGCACTGCCAGGAAAGTGATAACAGGAAAGTTGCAACGCATCTTTTTTTAAAAATGAGTGATTGGCTTGGAGTTTATAGATTTCTTTCATTCATTCATTCATTCATTCATTCATTCACTGTCTTATGCTTTATCCTTTACTAGGATCGCTTGGTTGGGGTTTCCCCATGCCCATCCAGAGGAGAACGTTTTAGGCGCTAGGCGAATATACCCAGAACCAGGGCATCAATCTATCACTGGGCACGTTCACTCACACAGCCACACACATGAACACACACTATAACTGGCAATGAAATTAATATGTGGAATGAATATTGTGTAAGTTGTGACAATGGTGTCCATGTGGTTGCTTTTTCATGGGAATTTATCAGTAGGTTTTACAGGGACACAATAAAAAATGACAGTGCCAGGTTTTAGTTTTGTAAGTAGTCTCAGAGACCCCAACCCATCTGAGGTGTTGTGTTCGATGGCAATAGCGAACAAACATCTAAATGTAAGAAAGCAGGAACCTGTACATTTTTCAAAGGACATGGTATGTAAACACGGTACCAAGTTTCAGACTTGTAGGTATTTGGGTAGACACAATGTGTATCGATGGCGATATCGAATAAATCATCAAATGTAGGAAGGTGAGAAGTACTTACTTTTACCAAAGAAACAATACATTATCACAATGCCAAGTTTCAGCTTTGTAGAGAATAAGTGATGAGTGTGTGAGTCAGCGAGGGCTTAGGCACTATATAATTCCATCATGCACAAATTAAAATATTTGCAATTGTAGTTGCAATTAAATATGTTTTGAACATGCATTCAATAAGCAGGAGATAAACACTTCAACAATAATGCAGCATTATTCTCCATGGTAATGCACTGGAAACATGTATGTAATAAACTTAATGAGTTTTACTGCCATCAACAACCAACCACTTTTTAGTGAATTATTTATTTACATTAAAAGGCCTTTGGACATAGTTGTTTTGCTCTGCTCTGGTTCCCTTGTTTTAGTTTAAACTTCTTTTTTTGAAACTCCTGCACAGCAACACGCAGCAGAACAAACAGGTGAATGATTTACCTTCCTTGTTTCCTTGACTCTTCTTTACTTAACACCACCACTGCCCTACTCTTACTGTTTCGGATACCTTGCTTAAAGCAAAGTGCAACTTAAACCAAGAGTGAAGTTTTTCTTTATTCCTAATAGCAGCCTGAAAAAGCAGTCTTCAGACAAGCCATGCATCAGTGCATGAGGAAAG
Source organism: Xyliphius kryptos (assembly GCA_025769995.1). Classification (NCBI taxonomy): domain Eukaryota; kingdom Metazoa; phylum Chordata; class Actinopteri; order Siluriformes; family Aspredinidae; genus Xyliphius; species Xyliphius kryptos. The sequence goes on along the minus strand of JAOUQT010297758.1, from coordinate 1,600 downwards.
AGGCTTCAAAATTTGCCACATGTCTTTTTTTTTTTTTTAAACGTCCATGCGTGCATGACTTTACTGTAAATGGATGATCACCTGGTTCTGGTGTTCTGGCTTTTCCAACAGGTGCAACTGGTAAGGTGCGCACACTCAGCAAAACCAGATGCTTTCAGCTACAATTGGTTATTTAATCCTTCCCTTTTTGCCACAGAAAGTTTAAAGCATTTGTAAAGGCCTTAAAAAAGCAATAAGGCACGAGAGGGTGTGCATTATTGGGATTATATCACAGGAGAGAACCGTTACGCCTCGTTTTCGTGATTTATTCACATGACAGCACAACCTTGAGTAGTGCATCAAATAAATTATATTTAAAAAAAAACAAGTATTTAATTCATACATGTATTTATTAAAAGCTCAGGCAATCAGATTTAAGGACTTGCCTGTTTAATAATCACATTTCACTCTAGAATATTTTGGTATGCAGAGTAATTCATGGTCAGCTCGCTAACTGCATGTTGCTCAGGTCCTCTGGTAGCAGCACAAGTAATATCCTAGTTAACATCCTACCGCTGAATTTTTGCACTATTTTTAGTAACTAAATATTAATATCATATTAAATTATTATTATCTTTTAAAAACCAAAATTGTCACATTTATTCTTACAGAACTGTAATCTATATTCCTGCCTATACCTTAAAAATATTTATTTTCTTTCTGTGTACACCTCATGAGCTTTTACATTTAGCCAATAAAAGGCAGACAATTGCAGTAAATCTCTGGCCTGCAACTGAATCCCTTGAACGGCCTGACAAAGCTGTCAAGGCTGATTTGGCCTCCAACTGCCATGCTGAACTTCATCTGCCATTTGCAATAAGCAATGGACGTAGTCAGACACCCATTTCAGGGCTTGTCAAAGGCCGTCTGATATGGCAGTTAAAGCGCAGTTTAAAGCTGCTCTTTTCTCTTATTCCAGGCCTGTGTATACACAGCGTTCCAGCTTGTTTGTTGCCAAACAGATAAAGTGAACAAAAACCCAGATGGATTTGTTTAGAGGCCTCACAGGCAGCAAATTGGATTAGTGGAAATATGTGAGAAGTTGCACTGAGAGGATGTGTACTTGCTTTATTTTTCTTGTTTTAAATAGGCCAAAAAATCCTAGTTTTGAAGTTAATAAAAAAACTTGACATAGATTCGATTGTGATTTTCTCAATAATATAGATAAAATGTAAGATAAAAAACAGGCTTCTTTAATCTGCACTTAAGGCATCTCTCCTCACTGTGTAACCAGGACTTTTCGTACCTGCCTGTCTCTACTGTCCGTCAGGGAGTGAGACTGCTGTGGGTCTCTGATACTTGATATACAGTTCCAGTTTATACTAAGTTTTTTATTTTATGGAGGCATTCTAGTCGACTGTGGGTCTGGATTTGGTTCTCTCAGAGTACTGGGTAACTGTTCTTACTGTTAGTGATCAGCTTGTTGGGGTTTAGATGGGGCTGCTGGACAGTTTTTTGCTGTGAATTGGGGCAGTTGTAGGCTTGCGGTTAGGGAACCAGCCTTGCAACCTAAAGGTCGCCGGTTCGATTCCCAGTCCCACCAAGTACTATGGCTGAAGTG
>JAOUQT010297751.1:0-16488 GCA_025769995.1 Xyliphius kryptos | reverse complement strand
TATATTTGTCTAATGTTCTCATTTGGCTTCAATTTTAAGTAATGAAGGAGTGTTCCACTTTTTAGGAGCCTGCAGGGTTGGACTGTACAGCTGGTCTGCTGTTTATATGCACTAAAGCAGCCGTCAAATTGGTCAGTGGTATTCAAGTGGTAGTTACAATCTGCAGCTTTTTAGCTAAATATCACTACACACTGCTCTATAAGTTTTTACAAAATGATTTTCAATAATTATACCTCATAAACCGACAACCAAATAATTGAATGCAGATAAAGGCAGGAGTAGGAAACCCACCGACTCTTTACAATCCATCCAAACTCTTTTTTTAAACCAGTCCTAAGCCCCGTTCAAGTTCTTCCAAAGGCCTTAATTGGCTTCCGTCACAAATCCTCATCCATGCTTAAGCTACTTCGGCAGCTGCCAGGAGATCCAGGGGAAAGCAGTGGCTCGGCGGCTCGGCTGGGGGACATAGTGCCGCTTTCTTCCACCATCATGTCCCCTAAGCTCATTTCTGGGTAAAGGATTGGATTAGAGGATTCATCTAAATCAGCAAAGCTCACTGTGCCCAAGTTGAGTGGCCCACCGGAGGATGAGGAAAGAAAACCAGTAGGGACCGTCTGTCCCATTGCACTGTCCATGTTGGTGTGTGGGAGTCCATGCAGCACTGTTGTTGGGTTCTGGAGGGGCTGCTGCTGCTGAAGAAAAGACACATCCAACCCAGGACCTACTGATGTGCTTGGAGAAAGGCCATGATGCTGGGCCTGCATTTCCAACTCCTGCACACGGCAACATATAATATCAATACACCAATGCAGAGGGCATTGTTAGCCACACTTCTTACAGCACTTTTAACTCTCGCTAATCGTAAGCAAAGTCAAATTCCTTCCAAAAACTTAATAAAATTAAATCAAATTGAGGAACTGTAACATCAAATAGTTGCGTTCCTTAAATCTGACTGGTCGAGTCAGATAAGACACTGGAGGTTATGTATTATTGCAAATAAATCACGGGAAAGAGGTTTAACAGTACTCTGCATCACGTCGAGCCTCAGAACACTTATTTCTTTGATTTATTTACAATAATGCATACCTTGTTGCTTTAATTTTGTACTATGAACTAATTTCTTAAATAATTTTTCAGTAATGATTACACAGAAGGGCACAATTTTTGGTATCTCTCGAAGTTGTCTTTCACATTGTTTTTTTCTTGCTACTGTCTAATTTGACTGCTTGGACTCCATTAATTAAGGTGCTCTGTAACAACATCTTTAAAATGTTTTATAATTAAAATATTCTTGTCAAGTAGATGTGACGTTTAAATTTGCTCAACATGGAAACAGTAACTTACTTGGATTCTCATGAGCAGAGTCTGGTTGGCATGTTCCAGCTTTCTCTGCTTCCCCTCAATCTCTTTGGCTCTCTGTTGCTCTTTCTGTAGTTTCCTTATGTACTCCACAGACGCCTTCAAAATAGTACCCTTGTTCCAGCGAATCTCTCTGCCATTAAAAAGTCCGATGAACACTCATCACCTACATACTGATTCAAGTGTCAATTTTTTTTGTATTCTGCTCAAAGGCATCAGGCATCATGTAGACTAGGTAACCAAGCTCAGTCTCACTGGTTTAAATCAAACTCCACTCAACTCAATTTATTTAGAACCTGTTCCTCTGCATATACAGTATATTCAAGTAACTTATATGGGGCAGAACTATGCTTAACCATGGCAATTTACAACCTGTTTAACTTTGAGATGTACGGCCTACAACAAAACTACATTAAGTTAAGATTACATTCGATTGTTTTTGTAAATGTGTAAAAAAAAAAAAAAAAAGTTTAAATATAATACACACACATTACATATATATATATATACACACACACACACACACAATCAACTGGAACAATACCTACGGGTCACTAGACTTTGGTATCAGGGCTCCTAGCTCCTTTATTCTGTCATTGATGTTAAACCGCCTTCTTCTTTCAACTGTTCAAAGTAAAGCAGAACATCAACAAAAGCAAAATACAATGCCACACATGGTCAAAAGTTCATCGTCATTAACAAACATTATTTTAGTTCTAAAAGACATGGAATTCGGGATACAGAAGCTTAGCGCTTTAGAAGAAAATGCGATTAACTGTGATTATTATAGCAAAATCTCAAATTAATTAATACATGTATTTAATCAATTAAATCAAGTTTGAATAAAATAACAATAACCTAAAAAAACGAATCCAGACTATATATTCTGAAAAATTCTACCCCATTCACCCAAACTGCGACAAAAATCACTTAACATTAAATATTTATTTACTCATAACCAAAAGATCCTGGCCACACTAAAAAATGTGTGCATTAGTATGTCATTGTTTTAACCACTAGTGTCATTAATGCAACCCCACTGTATCAACTTACAAAAACCCGAGCCACGTGTGTGGTTGTGCAATCTGTGGGCATGAATTTCCCCCCAAGTGATTTTTTTCAGCTGACACAGAAGGGACTTCGTAGAAAAAAATCTCATCTGTCCATTTAAAAATGCTTTAAAGTTTGTTTTTTAAATCATGATAGGTAGTATATTTGTTCTGGCCTTTCCTTGCCTTTGTTTTATGAACTGAAACGATAACTATGGTACCTATTTATATTTTGCTATTAATTTTTAACAGATCTCCAAGTTACACCAACATATACGTTCATAATGCAACTCTAGCTGATGAACCAAACTTAACTTTAAATTTACAGCTTGTTTTAAAACATCTACAGTATATAAATAAGTGTGAATTGTTTGTTTGTTCAAAACCTTAAATCTCCTAAAGTTCTTTACCTATTTCTTAGAAATTTAGAGACAACATTGCATTCAGATACACGCATGTTTTTATAAACTTCATTTTCATTTTGATTATTAATTTTTTGTATAATAATATGAGGTGTTTCCTGTGTGTCATCATGTGTAGAGTGGAGGGGAAGGCACGAGGCGATTGGCGTTAAGCAATAAGCGCACGGGCAGAGTGGAGGGAAAGATGCAAAATGCTTGACGTATAGCGACTGGCACACAGGAAGAGTTGAGCAGACGATGCAAGGCGCTTGGCGTTTAGCGCTTGGCACATGGGTACAGTGAAGGGGAGGACGCGAGGCGCTTGGCATTTAGCAATTGGCACATGGGTTGGAGTGAAATACATAAGGCTCTTTGCACACGGAAGCTAAGGTGAAGCTTCTGTGAAGCTAATGTTATGAGTTGCACGTCAACAGCAAGGGGGACAGTTTAAATATTCATAATTAATAAAGTTTCCAAAAAATGTATAATATACACTGTGTTCCAAATTACTATGCAAATAATATTTTCTTTAAATATACTAATACAATATTATTTTTGGCCCTTTAGAATCCCTGAAGGGGTAAAGATGACCTCCATAATGTATGTGGAGTTTCTCAAACAGCACTTCCTCTCATGGTTTAAGAAAAAGGAACTATGCATTCCACAGCAAGATCATTTTCATGCATGATAATGCACCGTCTCATGCTGCAAAGAACACATCTGCATCTCTGTCTGCTATGGGCATAAAAGGGGACAAACTTAGGGTGTGGCCTGCATGTTCCCCTGACCTCATGACCTCAACCCCATTGAGAACCTCTGGAGCATCATCAAAAGGAGTGTTTTGGTGGATTAGCATCGTTCAAAAGTCAAAAAGTCTCATTTGTAAGTCGCTTTGGATAAAAGCATCTGCTTAATGACTAAATGTAAATATGCATGCAACGTAAAGTAAACTTTGACATTTGTCCTCAATATAGGAAAATCTATGTTTCAAAGAGTTATATTTGCATTTTCACATCCAAATATCATCACAAAGTTAAAGAGAATGCTAACCAACAAACAAATGTTGGTTACCATGGCAACGAGAATGTTGTGCATGTCCGACTATCAAATAGTCATCTAGTGGCCAAATTACAGAATGTAGTTTTCAAAAACACATAGGGTCATGTATGGTATATTAAACATTGATACGAGTGTGAAGTGCTCAGAGGTTTGTGTTATTGTCAATAATGTCATAGTTGGATAAACGGCTCAGCCAGTATATTTCTAAAATGGGTAGTTCCTGTCTTTAAATCTGATTGGCTGAGCTGCTTATCTAGCTGTGACATTATTCAGAAAAACCCACACCTCTTACCGCTTTACATTCATATAAATGTGCTGCATAAAATATATTGTTCGCCAGAACTTTTTTAGAAACTGCAATCTGTAATTTGATTGTTAAACAAATTACTTTCACGTGGTCTTTCACGTGGTTTATTTACAAAAATGCATGCCCTCTCCTGCCTTATTGCTTTAGTTGTTTAAGTTGAATCGGCTGCTTTAAATTGTTTCCATAGTCTGTGTCTGCCAAGCTTGCTAGAGGGTGAGGGTTGCGTCAGGAAGGGCATCCGACTTGAAACACTTGGCCAAGTCTGATATTCATCGCTGTGGCAATCCCTAAAAAATGAAGTGTAAAATCCGAAAGAATAATAAGATTTGTTAAAATAACAATTATTGAAATCGGTCATTTCTCTGTAAACTGTAAGAATCTCGAGGTTCATTTAGTTAATCACTGTGAAGGTGATGATTCAGCTATCCACCATGTTTGTGAAAGACAGTCTCCATCCATTCATCCTGTTAACTTCACACACGGTATTGATTGACAGCCCCCCCCATCATTTGATTAAACCTGTGTAAATCAACACATGGTGCAGGAAAAGGACTGTGTATATAGAAAACAGTGTAGAACATGTTTTAACATCCAATGTGTTTGTGTTTGCTCTTACAGGAAGGTCTAAGGTGGACGTTACCTACGACAAGATGTACACTGTGACCAGCTTGATTCGGTTCCCCGTTACGAAGGAGGATGACGGGGTTCCCGTGGTCTGCATCGTGGACCATCCTGCAGTCAAGGACTTCCAGGCTCAGAAATACTTGGAGGTGCAGTGTAAGTGGTGTTCATCTCTTAAGTTAGAGTTTAATTAAACCAGTGTTGAGTGTTTACACAATGGCCACAATATTAGACTCAGACGTGTTTTTAGGTGAGGTGCAATGTGTGTGTAGTTCTTGCCCCCCTTTACACTCTTTACCTAAGTGATAGTGTAGAGTTAAGGCAGCGGTAGGTTTGTGATTAAGGAACAAGCCTTGCTACCTGAAAGTCCCTAGATCGGTTCCCGGTCCCAACAGGTACTATGGCTGAGGTACGTTTGGGCAATTGGTCTAACCCCAATTGCTTACCGGGTGCTGTGTACAGGGCTGCCCACCACTCAAGTCCACTTCACTTCTCGAAATAGATGACTTAATAATTTTGAACAAATGGCACGTGAATGCTGCGCAGTCTGACATGTGCCTTTCGCTGTCCAAGGTATAAGACGAGTGCAAAATCAGATGACATTCATTATTTGTCATACAGTGGAACCTCTCGTTTTCGTCACAAATCCGTCTCCAAACAATTGGTGAAATCTTAGGCACCTATTTTACCTATATAGATAATCCAAAATACACTGCTCAAAAAATTAAGGGAACACTAAAATACCACATCCTAGATCTCAATGAATAAAATGTCAGTTGAAAATCTTTATTTAACAGAGAGTGGAATGCGTTGAGAACAAAATAAAAATTTTCAAAATTATCAAATGAAATCAAAATTATCATCTCATGGAGATCTGTATTTTGAATCATTGAACCTGAAGTTATATTGCGTTGTTTGTGTTCCCTTTATTTTTATTTTTTTGAGCAGTGTGCATAAAACACATTTTCATAATAAATAAGTGTAGTGTTTAATACTGGAAACAGAACAAATTAATTATATATACAGTATTTCATATGCTTTTATTAAAATGAATATAAAAGATTATTGTAAATAGTTAATAGTGAACATTTAACAGAATGGCATTCACATTTCTCGCATCTAACGTATTTTCAGACTTGCGACCTGAAAGTCCCTGGGTCGGTTCTCGGTCCCAACAAGTACTATGGCTGAAATACCCTTGGGCTAGGCAACTAACCCTAATTGCTTCCCGTGTGTGTGTGTGCGTGTGTGTGTGTGTGTTTCACTGCACAGATGGTTTAAATGTTTAGGACTAATACCTCTGTGATTAAGTACATAGCTCACCTTATCACTTTATACAAACCCTCAATCTTAAAATTGGTGTTGTAAAGATATGCAGTGGTTACTGGTAATTACATACAAACCGTGCAGGATGCAGCAGTGTGGGACAACTGGAGTTCTGTAAATGTTGAATGTATAACGTTTATTCATTTCCAAAAGAAATCTACACATAAACCCCCTCTTATTACCCATCGTTGTCAGCAGCGCTTGCTCTGGAGGCCTTTTTTTGTGTTTGCTTTCATTGCATGCCAACCCGTGCTTTCCCTGTCGATTACATTACCCAGGGTGCATTTCCCAAAAATGCTGCTTTTTTACCTGACCTTTCTTCGGCGCAGACAGTCCAGATCATCATGCCGGCACCTGCCCTTTAGCTTGCCCGTTCTAAAGCAGGAGAAAATGAACTGGTTCCATCTGTGGAGCTTCAGCTGCATTCTATTTATCTTTTCTCGCAGTGTGGTGTCTTCAGAGAGCAGAATAATGAGCAGTGTAAACTAGTTGCATGAGGGCAGCATCAGTGACGGGGTAAAAACCACCAGAGTGGATATTAAATAAACTTGAAAATATTGACGGTTGCATAGCACTACAGTTTCACTCTGCACCTTTTTACCCCCGTTTTTTTTTTTTTTTTTTTTTACCCCCGGCTTGAGGGAAATGAAGTTCGGCAGGTAGAGAAGAGAAAACCCGTGCTGAAGAGCGAGCCTGGAAACGGTCGTGTTCATAAAATGAGATTGACCTTTTAGTCGGCTGGCCCGCCGCCATGGTGCACACGCCGATCCAGGAGCCAACTCTGGAACGCTCAGCAGCTCGCTACACCCGAAGACCCAGAGGAGGACGCTCCTAAGAGGAAATCATACCGGGGCGCCTACAAAGCTGAAAATCGCGCACTTTCGCTGCCTTTCATGCAAAGGGCTCAGAGATAAGAAAGACAGAAACTCACGGCATCTTCACCACGCTGCCGGAGACAAACAGGTGGAGCTTCCTCTTTAAGCACAGCCTCAGAACAGACAGCTTGACGCGGCCGGCTGTCCATCACTGGCGAAGCGGCGTCAACAACGGCAACGTGTAATTCAGACAGATGGACAGCCAACAACGGATCACTTTCCTTTTTTATTTTTCTTTCATCGAGCATGAAGGTCAGATGAGGAAGAGTCTAGGTGGATGGTCCTTTAGAGCCAGGAACTGATGCAATAAATTTGCCTTTAGCATTTCGTGACCTTTAAAATGAGTTGTGTCTACAGGAAGACCGTAGTCGACCAAAAAAAAAAAAAAAATACAGTTTATTCTGTTTAAACTTTTACTCAACTGTAATACAGTATCCCAGGATGATCTGAAGATGTCAAAATGTGTCTAATAAGATCATAAGCATGTAAATCACTTTGATCCTGAATGGACAAACAAGATTCTAGACTACAATAAATCCTCCATCTGATCACTCCAGAAATCATATAAAAAATAGGAGGACATGCAAACTTACCCCAATGCCCTAATTGGTGAGTTTGGTCTTTGCAGAACCCTAACCTCCACCCCAATTTAGTATCTACATGAACCCTTTCCAGGCCAGATTCTTTTACCCCAACATCAATGCCTAACCCACGGACACTTGCATCTGTAGGCAAATGGGGCTTAATTGGTTTATGACGTGCTGCCACTGGTGGAGCAAATCATGGTGGAGTTCCCTGGAAAAATGAGAGTTAAGGGCCATGGACTCAGAGACCCAGCCTTTAGATCCATAACGCAAAACCCTGACTGCTGCGCCTCCACATTAGGGGTGTAAATCGCAGCCTTCATGATGATTCGATTCCATTTCGTTCTTCAAGCGATTTGATTATTTTAGATACCTAATAATTACCTGCGATTCGATTTGATTATTATACGAGGAAATAGATTTAACTTTGAATAGATTTCATTTTTACATTAAATCTTTTAAAAGCTGTTTGCCTTTTATTGACATACAGAATCAGTTTCTATTCACATAATGTTTATCAGACTATAGTCCAACGCTCTGTAAATAGAACATATAGAAAATATTATAAATATATATTTAAAAAGCATAAAGCATAACATAAAGCTCTATAAAGTATCAATCTCAGAAGATGAAAGGGGTCTAAATGACTGTAACACTGATGTTTGGATCTTCTGTGTTCCTACGTGTGTGATGTCAGTGATCAGTCCACTGTCCATCACTGAAATATTCGGTATTTTTTGGGACAGGTGGAAACTCTACCGGCACTGCTCCACCCGTTTATCAAAGTAAAAGAATATTTCCACACCCAGGACTTTATGCCGACTGGAGTGTAACATTTAACTTTCTTTGCCTCTTATGAAGTATATGTGAAGTTGGAAGACAATAGTGAAGTAGCGCCACCCGCAGCTTTGAAGGCAGTATCATAGGTTTGTCGGAGCGTAAATCAAAAATATGCGTACGAAAACACGCCATTATAATATGGCGATACTCTTCCAGACTCTTGCCTGCTGTATAATCGATTAATTGATTCAAATTGATTAATATTTACACCTATACTCCACATCCCCTGAAACTACAAACCCAATGTTTTCTATATCATTCATCAGAATGCTGCCCCCTTTATTTAACTTAGTGTAAACACGCAGCGTTCACTGCGCACTGGTGAATATATTGAGGTTAAATGCAGCATTTCCCAGTCGGTGCAAAACTCTTTGCCTTTGAACGTCTCTTAAGAACAGAGCTCGGTTTCTTTATGCTAATTTATGATGCACGCTGAGAAATCTCGCCAATTTACATTATTAACCTGCTGTTACGAATCTCTGCTGTTTTTTTCCCCTCTACTTTAAAAAAATATGCAGTACTTTATGCACACAAAATGCCCTGTAATTGTATCGATGTCATTACAGTCTCTCACTGTAATCTCCTCCCATGCCGCTGCGCATGCGGCCGGGTAACACAGATCTGTAGTGCATGCATGGCACTTCAAGCTCCATTATGGGAAGAATATTAGATTTGGGGCCCTTGGAGAATCTGCGAGTATGGAAACGGGCCAGCCTTTGGAATGTGGCACAGATCAGCCATTACAATGAGCCATTACGGAAGTTTGAATACCTGCAAGGACATCGGGGCATGGATTAGCATTTTCCCATGTCAAGCTGAAACCTTCTCTGCAGTACGAATCCAAACTGTGTGCTAGATTCAACTGCAAAAGATGTTATTTTTAAAATGACAATTCTCATCAATAATATTCAGGGCTTTAAATCCTCTGAGTTCAGTGTATTTATTATTATTTTACATGATGAACCAGTCTATGATGTTTTCCACCCTTTATTTCTAAGGCTTGTAAGGCTATAGCAGCAAACCTATATAATATAAGATGTTTCAAATAAATTATTAGATAAGCTATAGATACTGTATGTTTGTGGATCCAAACTATACACACAAAATGCTAGACTGTGTCTAGTAGTTTTTATCAACTCCTAACATGGGCAGTGAGCAGCATTATTGTAAAAGAGGGGTTATTAGGCACGAGTTCTATAGCCCCTGTTTTCCTGTGATTTAATCACGATAATACACAACATCGAGTGCCTTATTGATTTTATAAAAGGCTTGTGTTTGAAACCACACTATAATTAAAAAAAATGTTCATAAATGCATTTATTGAAAACAAAATAGTTAATAATCTTGTCTTTCGTGTTTTAATTTAGTCAAGTTTTTAAAGTGAATGTTAATCGCTGAGTAACAGGATACCAGTTTCTCTAACAAGTTTCTTCTACTGCCATCTAGTGGCCAAGTTACAGCACACAGTTCATAAATAGCTGCAACAGTTTTTGTGCTTATCAGAAAAATAATTATGTATGGTATACAGCCCATTGATACGAATGTGAAGCGCTTGAAGGTGTGTGTTATTTTCGACAATGTAATGGCTGGACAAATGGCTAAGCCAGTCAGATTTAGGGATTGGAACTACTCACTTTAAAGAGAATATTATATGCATTTAATTAGATCAGCTGATGTGAACCTGCTGAGGGTCTGGGTGGGTAGGTGGGTGTGTACCGTTTTAAGTTTCCAAGTCTGAATTTATCCCACTATGTTTATTGAAACCCTAATGACCGATTTCCATCCTCAGACCTGTACAGTACAGGAACACGGTTATTATTCTTATTCATCTGGAGCTCGGTTCTCAGCTGGATGCCATGTTCTCTAATGTGGCTTAACCACTGATCCATGGGTCTTTTGCTCTTTAATGAAAGGTTAAAAGACTGATTTTTTTTGTTTCTTTTCCTTCTCTCCCTGCGCTCTCATTAGTAATCTGAAAACACAGAACTCAGTTTTCAGCTATCTGTTCCCCATGTTCTCAGCATGTAAGCATCAGATGCTAAACGGGACCTAGGGAGTTTTTAATGTTACCCCTAAGAAACCGATTCATAGCCTTTAGGACCTCACTGTAGTCTGCCCAGTGATTTTTAATACCTTTATACATAGAGCAGCACGTTTGGGTTTTGATGGATTACGTGGGCTGGAACATTAGAACAACCTTCTGCATGTTTTAAGGAAACTAAGTTCCTCTATCTGTGTTATTTTATCATTATTATTTTTGTTAATTGGGTTACATTTTGGCCTTTTTCACCCATTATATATCCACACTAGGTCCTTAAGAGCTTAGAAAATAAATGAGTTTTGACTGGTGGAGCTCAAATCGCATTTCACTTCGTACCCTACAGGAAATAAGGCAGCAATGTGGACTTGCGCCAACGCGCTGTTGGAAAGAAGGTGTAGCGGTCAGTGTTAGTCCACCGCCTTTCAGCAATAAGATCCTGGGTTCGACTACCAGTAAGGGGACGCTGTGTGGAGGTTCTCCCTGTGTTTAATTGGTTGTACTCCAGGCACTCCGGCTCCCTCCCACATTCCAAATACATGCTTAGCGGTACACTAGAGGTACTAATTGCCCCCTCTAATTGGATAATTTGTAAGTTGTGGTTGAGAAACGATTTATAAAAACCTTGACCATGAAACTTTATAGATCAGAATCATTGTGACCTGAGTCACTTACAACTGAATAGATACACACACACACACAGACCAGAAAGAAAGATATCACTGTGATTTAAGAATAAATGAAGAGAAACCCTGGCTGAATACTAATAACAAATGTAATAATTACTTGGTGACACCGAAAATCCCCGTATTACTCACCAGATTGGATGAAAGATAAGATTCCATTATTGTCATAATAAATACAGGTGAGCAGTCTAACCAAATTATCTCTCCGCTCTGTCCAATTTTTTGAAGATTGGGGTGGTTGACATCTGGAGTCGTTGCATCAGAGGAATAGCAAGTTTTATTCTGAGCTTGGGTGGTGAGCGCCTCTTCTGCATGATGATCTGCGGGCCGTTTGCTCGGCCTCACATCCCTAGTACGACTGTGCGCGAAAAGCCCAGTTTTACGTGAGTGCGTCAGCACGTATCAGGTGTCATTGTGAATGTTGGCCACCGCCACTTCTTGTGGAGAGGCAAGAGGAAGCCTAATCCTGGCTAAATTAGAATGGAGATAGTCCCGCTGGCCAGGAAGCAATGTCATGTTGAATGCATTGACCATGACAGCGAAGCATGGCTGACACTGGGTGCTTAAAGTGCCCGGCCGGCGAGCCGCTGCCAGCCACGGGAGCGCGGCAGCCACAGACTTTAATGGATGAGGGAATGGACAACACTGATGGAGCGTAAAGGTCAGCGTGTAGAGGGGAGGAATGTTAACAAACTGGATGGGGATAGTCAGCTGGCATAGCGGCATGCATCTCAACCCCTTTGTTGCCATATTCACTGTGTCGACCAAAAAAACATCTCGTGTAATCAGGTGCGAGAGGTGAACAAACCCAGCTGGCAGGGCCGTGCAATAAAGAGGATGACAAAACAAACAACGTCTGGATTCTAAAATTTCAGTTTTTCTGTTTGGCAGATAAACCAGAGGTGAAGATCGTCGTGGAGTTTCCACAGGGGCTCACCAGAGAGGGCGAGAACTTGGAGCTGACCTGCAAAGCCAAGGGAAAACCACAGTAAGACATGATTCTTAACGCATCTACAAATATATACAGATGTGCCACAGGTAATAACACAAAGAGCAGTGAGAACAGTAGCTCAGGTGTTAAAGGTTCTTCTGTTGCCTGGAACATTGACACAAGTCTCTGTTTGAACAAGCTGCCATCGTGAGTATTTTTTTTTTATAAGACTAAAACTATAAAACTTTCCTCTTGTACAGACATGGTGGTACATTGCGTTACACTTGTTCAGTTCCCAGGTATGTGACCAGAAAATTACCATCTTCTCCCTGTGATGCATGGGTCTCCTTCAGGACCTTTCATTTCTTCCAATGTCCAGTGAAATGCAGGTCAGGTGAATTAGAGATACCAAACTACCTGCCTGTCTGCCCTGTGATGGGCAGGTACCCTGGACTTCAACTCCTAAGAGTGCTGGGATAGGCTTTAACACATAACCCATATTATAATACACTACTCAAAAAAATAAAGGGAACGCAAGTATAACACATCCTAGATCTCAATAAATAAAATATTCACTTAAAAATCTTTATTTAGTAGATAGTGGAATGTGTTGAGAACAAAATGACAAACATGATTAAAATGGAGATCTGTATTTGGACTCAAACTCAAAATAAAATTGGAAAATCACATACAACTTCAGTGGAAATTCCTCAAGACAATTTAAAATGAGGCTCAGTAGTGTGTGTGGCCTCCCCGTGCCTGTATAACCACCCTATAACGCCTGGGCATGCTCCTGATAAGGCAGTGGATGTTCGCTTCTACGGCCCACATGTCTCCTGGTGGACTGGCCCGTCTTCTGGTATCTGCTCCATGCTCTGGACACTGTGCTGACAGTCACAGCAAACCTTTTTGCCACACTGATGAACCCTCCTGAATAAGCTGCACTACCCGAGCAACTGCTGAGGGTTGTAGTCACCACCTCTTTCTACCTCTATGGTGAGAGAACTGACAAAATGCAAAAGTGACCAAAACATTGTCCAGAAAGCATGAGAACAGAGAAAAGGTCTGTGGTGACCACCTGCAGAACCACTCCTCTATAGGGGTTGTCTTGCTGCCCCTCATTTTTTTTCTGCTGTCTGTTTCATTTGCACAACAGCAGGTGACATTTATTCAGTGTTGCTTACTAACTGGACAGGTTGATTTGACAGAAGTGTGGCTGACTTGGAGTTACATTGTGTTGTTTAAGTGATCCCTTTGTTTTTTGAGCAGTGTATTTAGTCAGGAGAAACTATATTGCCCTTCATTGCAAATTATTGGTCTGTCAATATGTATGTCCTGCCTTCCAATTTTCATTTCAGTTCACATTTAATTAATATAAAAATTACTTTTCAAACTGCTATAGAAGTTGCTACACTGATCTCTAGCTGAACTTTTTTCATTTACATCACATGAGGACAAGCTTTATAATCATGTGTGGAACGTGCCTTCTCAGATTAATTTAAGTGAACAAGTGTGACCCACAAAGGTCAATCTGTTGCATCACCATCCAGTATGAGGAACAATTGATGCATAATAAATGATAAAATGGCAGATATGGATATTGTATATTGCAAATTCTACTTCCCAGGTCAATTATCAAAAAAAAAAGTATAGATAACAATTTGCAAAAAGCTGCAGTGAACATACCTCTAACAGGTAACCTTCCCTTGTGTTGGCCAAACTCCTAACTTCAACCGAAGGTATTTATGGATAATATCATTCACTAATTTTGGCTGACCATTTATCATCGCTTAACAGCTAAGTGACAAATTTAAAATGGATACCCACAGAGAATCACAATGTCAAAGCCATTACAGACTTTGTGACATTGGAAAATCAAACCATGTAATTCACACTTTGTGGTGTGCGTGGTGCTAATGCTAATAACCCTAATGCATCTGTAATTCTTTACACCTGCAGATGCATCTGGAGACAATTTTGTTCCCAGCGTTGAGCTTCTGAAAGCTCTTGAAAAATGGAACAACACATCTGGTCTAGTGGATGGACCTATGGCAGTGGGTTTTTGTTAAAAGCTGCACTAGGTGTAGGCTAGATTATGAATTTTGCAACTTTTCCCTTTATTTTTCAAAAAAAAAAAAATCAGACAGAGGACTGGAAACCATCTTGTCCCAAGTTGTGGAGTAATAGAAACCAGTTCTGTAAATAGGCTACAGTTTCTCAATGTGAGAACAAAACTTAGGCATCACTGACAAGGGGTGCCTGGCATTCAAGTGGGTGGGTCTCATTCTGTCTTCTTTCTACTGTGAAAACCTTTGCTACTCTCATGGCTTGCTAAAATAACTCTACTGCATGAATGATTTTAACACATAAATCACCTGTTGTTATCTGGGTCTCCAACCCTTCAAACTCCAGGTTGTCCACAGGCCAGAAGCACAGATGTTTGTGGCTAATGTTCTGAATGCTGAAAAGCCTGTCATATTATTGGGGTAAAAAGGCATTTTCAGAGGTCAAGGGGTCAAGACTGATGTTCTTTCTCATCAGGGTTAATGGATTGCCTAGTGCCTAGTCTAAACCTTGCATTGGGAAAACGTGACATGAAGTTATGATGGAAATTCATTTGTAAATAGGTGATGGCATCTATGTAAGATTTTTTCCCCCCGTCTGTTTACAGAGAGTAGGTATGATAAGGAGAGTGTGACCAGCTGAATAAAAGAGACTGACAAACATTTATGCTGTGTCAATGTCCATGTCTTGTAAACAAAGAGTCATTTTAAGTTGATTACTAAAAAAACTGCTAATGAATTGTGACTAATAAAGGTATTTTTAAACAAAATATTACCTGTTTTCAGTATTCACATAGTAAGAACGGTCAAATGTATACAATCACCACTTAAGATGTATATGCTTTGTTTTATTGGGATTACAAAATAAAAATGTATACATTTTAAAAGTGTTTGTACATTATTGGTAAATAAAAGTGACAATTATTTATTGTATTTAATTTTGCATGAATTAAACTGTTAGGAAAAATAAATAATTTATAAAAATGTGTAAATAAAATGATAAATAAAAGGAAACAAACTAAACTAAATATACATATACATAAAGTTAAGTTGGGCCAATCACTACGGCTTTCAGTGAATCCACTGCTCATATATTTCCTGAGTGAAGAAAGGCACAAGTGTAAGCTGCACTGGCCACTGGAATGTAATAAACTGACTCTGATTTATGCCCGAAGCCATCAGTGTCACTTGGCCTAGCTTGTCAGTTTGCAAGATCATCAAAAATGTGTGATTTAGGAGACCTGTCACAAACAGTAATAGATATCATTTCAAAAATCTACAGCTTCTGATGTTTTATTGCAGACTTTAGTGGTGAGTGTTAATCAGCCAGCTTAGCACATGCAGAAGTCACATATTATCTGTGGGGTTAACTCCTATGATGCACAGACTTTAGTTGGACAGTTTGGTTCCTGAAAAGAATCTATTTAAATAATCAAAAAAAAAAATATGAACTACAACTAAAACAACAGTTTTAGTTATTTTTTTTAACAAAATTGAAAGTCACAGTATTAGTTTGCAGTAACTTAAAATTGAGTCCCCCTCATTTATCAATGGAATACTAACTCTGTCTTTAAACTACAGCTTTCTTGCCAGCAAATAAAGCTAATTAAGCCACCAATTAAGGTGCAGCTTCTTGTTTCTACACTCACTTTTAATTTTTAGTTCTACTTCCCATATAAATTTATTTTGTAGTTCCACAAAAGCAAACTATATACACTCTATGTGTTGTTTGCACTATTTTTGTAGTTATTCTCCTGATGGATTATTATCAGCACTTCAGTGACATTATTGCTTAAGTCAGGGACGACAGTTTAACAAAAAGTTTGTAATCGCCTGTGGTCAAATAATGAAATAATTTGCCTGACAAAAAAAATGCAACAAGTTGCAACTTGAGGGATGTCTCCAAACACTAAAAACATACTAATATGTGTCCACAAGCATAACTGACCAAGTCTAATAACTGACACTAACACTAGAAAGGAAAAAGGATTTCCTCTTGCCTTTGCAAAAGGAATCTCTATTGGATGTCCGGTGGTAAGGGGGGGAGGGGGGCCGATCTATGACCTCTTACAAAGCATTTGACAGTTCAGGTGTCCTGCTTCGGCATTGGTGAAAATACTCAAAATGTACACAAATGTTTTGGGACCTTCGGGTTGTTTGAAAAGTCGGTGTTTTGTAAATGAACTAGCGGCTGTTGTTATTGGATATCCTGTGCGGAGTTTTAGATTGGAGTTTTCTACAACTTCATTTGTTAAGGTAAGCCATATATCTGTCACAGCGTAATACTTACTAGTTGTATACTTTCTGTAAGTGTAGACTCATAATTTTTTATTTATACTCGGTTAGAGT
>JAOUQT010297742.1:0-28048 GCA_025769995.1 Xyliphius kryptos | reverse complement strand
TGTTGCAGTTAAAGGTTTAATTGATCAGGAAGTAAAGAATGGAATTCCTTCTCATCGGATTGTACTTGGAGGTTTTTCTCAGGTAAGATACGTTGCAATGAAGCTTAAGAGAGACTATTATTGATTATTTAACAAAGAGATTTGAACAGCATGTGGATCTATAATGACGTTTATATTAAGTAGAGTTAGTTTCTTGTTTTAGATAGACATTATTAATTATAAGAAAAGTTGTGAGTCCTGAATATATTAAGGAAAGTTTCCAGTCTTTTTTACACAGTTTATTATATGAAATTATATACATTTTTATTATTATATACACTGTGCTTTAGTGATGATTATCGCCTGGTGATTCCAAAATTCATTCACCATGGCGAAATGGTGTAACTTCGCAACACCATCAGTAAGGCTGGCTCACTCAGCATCTTCAAAAAACTTCTGCACAGGTTTTGATGATCCTTCAGTGTAGCTGTTTTTTTCCCCTAAAACTACTGACTTGTGGTGTTCTCATTTGTAAGTCGCTTTGGATAAATGCTTCTGCTAAATGACAACATGTGAATGTAAAATAATTGCTTGAACAGAACTTTCTTTGCTGCTATATACCTTGTTAAAAGTGCGTATTTGCTTGAATATTGTTAAACAAAAATCCCAATTTGTGTGTGTTCATATGTTTAGGGAGGTGCACTGTCTCTATATACTGCTTTAATGACTCACCAGAAACTTGCAGGTGTTGTTGCTTTAAGCTGCTGGCTGCCTCTGAGGAACTCCCTCTCAAAGGTACGTAGGGTACATAGTGTTTCCTATGTTTTGTAGGTAAACGTGGTTATATATCTAATCACTACAGCTTTTCTTTCTGGCTCTGGAGACACCACAATAATGTATAATATCGTGTTGTTCCACTGTAGTCCGTTGTCGGTGCAAATAAGGAAGTACCCGTACTACAATGTCATGGGGAGGCAGATCCTTTGGTTCCCCTGATTTTTGGCTGTCTCACAGTGGAGAAGCTTAAAACCATGCTGAATCCCAGCAACGTCACCTTTAAATCATATCCCGGGATGCCCCATAGTGCTTTCCCAGAGGTATGTTCAGGATCACAAAATAAAGCTTTTCTTTTGTTTAACTCATAATGAAGCATATAGTTTGAGCCTTAAGATTTGCTGAAATTTTAAATCGTTACTTTGACATTTTTTTTTTTTTTTTTAATCCTCAGGAAATGATGGATGTAAAACAGTTTATTGAGAAGCAACTGCCTCCAATCGACTAATAGGCAACGCCCATTGATCTTGTGAATTGATCGGTATGGCCACATTTTTTCCAATTGCTGCTTTATCACCTGACAGAACCGAATGCTACTAATTTTTAATTTTGGACCTGTCTTTAAGTATTGCTAAGACTGATTAGTGATTACACTGAAAGTGTAATACACTGGTTCTTAACCCTATCTGGGTCATATTCCTGCTCTGCGTTTTGGTATTTTTTGGTGTTTTATGTCTTGTTACACATGATCATCTAGCTGGCAATTAGACTGCTTTTAATCCAACAGAAGTTTTTCTTTTGGTTAAAAAAAAGTGTCAATTTGGAAAAAAGAAAATATGCATAAAGCCATGATGACATTTGCTGAAGTTAAAGTTTGATCAGCAGTACATTACAGTTATTTTAACAGTATCTAGAATTAATTTTGGGGCTTATGTAACTTTGCGTTTGGTAATACTTCGCCATCTGAGTATAAAAGTACGTTGAGAGTATAGAGAGGCTAACAACAAAGGGCTGTACAAATGTAATGATTATAAATAAAAGACCTGAATAATGTCATGTGGCTAGTTTTGATTTGCGTGATTCCTACAGATTTAAGTTGTCGGCAACAATTTTTCTGAAAGGTGAAGGAACACCCTGAAAACGTACATATTAAATATGTGAACTATTACATGTGAAATATCCATCCATTATCAACAATTTTAGCAAAAAAAAAAGGTCAGCATTTTACATCATACAGTAAGGCGTGTCCATTTTAAATCCATTAGCAATTGTTTGTTGTTTTTTTTGCAGTGTGCATTAATGACAGCATTAAAAAGTACAATGTGTGCATATAGCTCAAAATACAATAAACTTAATAGGAAACATATTATTAACAATTCACCTTTTTTCTATTTGTGAGCTGGAAACATTAGTATTTTGTTAAGTCCTTGATGTCACACATGATGCTTTACAATTGTCCGTGAGCTCTTCTGTTTCTCAGCAATACGGTCCTGGGTTTGATTCACGGAAATGGAAAACATTTAAACATCCTTTCTGTGTAGAGTCTGCATGTCCATTTTACATGAAAAAGACATGTTGCTGGGTAAATTAGGAGGGAATGTAAATCATTGTCCAACATTCCTTAGAATGTAAATAACGGAGAAATTCTTAAAATGTGACCTGACATGAATTACTAAATGCAAACAATCTTTTTGCATTACATGTCTTCCTGTAACTAAGCACCTGAAAATTGCATGACAAAATCTTTTAATCCCCTGCAATTGTATTTTGATTATGCAAATCATGATTTATTAAGACCATAACTTTTTTAACTTGTGAAAAGTGCCCAATAATATGCTCCTTTGTTATTTTGCTATTCAAAATTAAATCCTACAACTAATATTCACGTTCCCAGTTTAGATAACTGTGATGAATTTAGAAGTTTTGTATTTTTTTAGCTATTTATAAATGGGGAAATGATACTGCAACTAAATACATCCACACAAAATCATTGTCAAATATTTGTGCTTTATTATTGATCTCTCATTATACATTTAAACCAAAGTCACACAAGTAAATATCAAAGGTGTTCTTTGAACTTCTAAAACATGCATGTATTAATAAATATTAGCTCATAAAACTCGAGCTGCGTTGGTCCACATGCCATTTCGGTACCAGTGTTTTTTGTGAACATGGATGTATGCAAGATATGTCAACCAGTTTGAAATATAAGCACATGTTTCTCTGATTCTGTTTAACTGAAAGCACCTTGATTTGTAATAAAATCTTTGTAAATAATGCATTATCAGTATCTAAATCTACTCTGTA
The DNA here is from genome assembly GCA_025769995.1 of Xyliphius kryptos. Taxonomy (NCBI): domain Eukaryota; kingdom Metazoa; phylum Chordata; class Actinopteri; order Siluriformes; family Aspredinidae; genus Xyliphius; species Xyliphius kryptos. Next base: position 24,988 of record JAOUQT010297742.1, on the reverse strand, counting down.
TAGCAAGGCACTAGTATGCATCTGTCATTTTGTCCTCTCTGCAAAAAATGCCCCAAAATTTCTATATTTTCTTGAGACTCAGGCCAAAAAATATATATATATTTTTTCTTTTACTTAAATTGTGAAAAACTGTGATGTCATTTAGACCACCATTTGTCTTATTTAAGGATCTACAGAATTTGAATAAATTAAACAGTCCCATTAATAAAAAAAAAAATGAACAAAAATGAATTACCGGGCCTCGCCAGGTTAAATGTAATATCTTTATGTATCATAGCTTCATGAAGTGTAAACCAAATTTGGCTCCTAGCATATTTTCTTTGTAAAACTAATAATTTATGGCACTGAAGTGTTTAATGAGAATTTGGTTATTATACACAGAGCCTTTTTAAAGGAAAGGGTAACCAAGCGGCACCGTAGATGCAAAGTTATGTTTGTCAGCTGCAGAAACACCTGCTTATAATCCCTACTATGGAACTTGATCTACTGGTAACAGGATTCATCATTTTGTTCTTGGTTCTTTAAATCTAAGTTCATAGCTTGTGGGGTATTATGGCAAAAAAACGATATATTAATTGTTGTTGAAATATAATGTAATATAGAGGTTGTGTGTTGGTTTGTGGAAGCCTGTGTGTATTTGTATGTTTGTGTGTTAGGACTCATTGGATGCTTTAGCTGTCTCTAAGCTTGTAATCAGGTCTAAGTAAACACTGGAGCTCATATATCGGGGATAGGAGTCTCTCTGCATAAGTGTGTAGATCTGCTGCTGTGCCTCCTCGAATGTTTGTGAGGACGGGTCCAACATATTCTTACTTATCACTTCCCGTGCCTGTGAGTCCAGACTCACCTAGAAACAGAAAAAGATTAAAGCAATGTAAATAAACGATAAACATGAAATCGTTTTTGCCCCCAAATCTGCTAATCAACTAGACACTTTTAGTATGTACTAGCTGACCCGCAGCATAGCATAAGCTGCACAATTGAAACCCAGTATATCGTTGCTGGTCCTTTTTTTTTGGCTAACCACCATAAACGTATTCATGTAGTCAGTGTATTGTTGAGCAAACTATAACTATGCTTCTGTGACTAAAAACAACAGATAGCACGTCTCTTGATAGCACGATAGCACGTGATAGCACGTGTTGTGAAGTTCGAGAGCAACAGTTTTATCCATGACATTTTCCCAGAAATATGCGACTGATAGAAGCACAGTTGCCTGATGCAGGAATTTGTGTCACATTGAAGGCATTGCTGTTTCATGTGAAGTGGTCACCATGTTGGGAAGCAAAAAGGGGGTGGGGGTCTGTCATACATATCCTATGGTTTGGAAACGTTTTATATTTACAAGATGAGAAATCTTATGAGATATGATTGAGTTATAAAGTCTACAGGCATCTAAATCACATAATCACACATTGGCCTCGTACATTACTAATGAATAGAGATGCAATAATTTACACGTAGTGTTCTTTTAGTTTCTAGACTAGCTAATGCTAGGTTTCTTATTATGAAATAGAAACTAAATGACAGCACAAACATTTATAGGAAATTTTTACAGAAAGCTTGTAAGTATAATAATTATATATAATATTTTTTCTTCACCTAAACATTTTCAAAACCCACACTACATTAAATTATTTTTAATAAAAAAACTATGCCTTCTCTATGCCTTCTTAGCATATGTAAACTGGACCTATTGAGAGGTGACAATTTAGAAACTTAAAAAGACAATTTAAATTTGTTGTTCATAAAGTTGTTAATTCGTGGCATACTCTGACCTTGCAGGTTTCACAAATGGCAAACCTGTCAAGTGAAAAACCTTTTTAACTCACTTTGAAGACCTTTCAAGCTAGTTGCATGTAAATTTGTGCACCAATAAGATGCATGAACCATCATGTGTCTTATGAGTTTGTCTAATACACCCCACTGTTTTTATAATTATTGCTAAATTCACACTTTGAGTCTATAATACACTACATAAAAAATCTCCACATTAATTAAATGCAATAAAAAAACAATAATGAACAAAAAATAAATCAGAAAAGCAAAATGCCTTACAACAATGTTAGTTTACACTCATGAGTGCCCAGATATAGTCACACCTGCTTACAGTAACAAACAGAACCTCTCTATTCTGGTCAGTCATTTTTATGCAACTCAAAGCGCTAATCAGAACTAAGCAAAATTACTCGATGCTGAACACTCTAATTTGATTTTGTGATTGGATCAGAGAGAATGGCACAAGATAAAGGAATATAGTTATTGCTTGCTCTGTGCTTTGGGGGAAGTCAGGGGGTGGAGGGGTCATTTTGTTTGGGTTTCATTAGTCACAGTGTGATTCATCTCCCACAATATATTTTTCTCTGATTGGTTTATTGTTTCCTGTAACTAAGCAACCCACTGCAATGTAGGCTGTTTAGCTGCATGCATACATCTAGTGTATGTCACTGGTAGGCGATGAAACTTGAAAAGCTAAAATCCAAACATTAATCCAAGGGTTTAGGGGCAGAGAATTAGCTGTGAGAGAGGGATCATCTGGTCACTGGTTTTGGCCCATCAAAAGCTGAAAATAGTGAATTGGGTCACTATTATATTTTATTTAAGTTTGTGTGATTTTATGACTGTCTCATCACAAATTACACATTGTACTATTGTCTGTGTGTCTCAGAGACAATAGTACATAATAGAGCATAATAGTACATAATATAGTATCATGTTTACTATGGTTTAATTGCCAGGTATTTAAGAATCCTATTTATTTCCTTTCACTATGCTTGACTTCTGAAAAACTACACTATAAATGCCGAAATTGTTCATCTAAATGTAGAATTAGCAGTGTTTACCCACTAGTCCACTGTCAAAGAAGGAAACGATCAACATTGGAAGGCCAGCACTAGTGAGTGACTAAATATTTTTAAATTGCCACTTATTCAGCATAATATTTGAATAAGAATTTCTAAAAATTTGCTCACACCTCTGGTCCTCTATGCCTTTGGCTGGTGCTGGTCAGTGGAAAGCTAACAGCCAAAACATTGCTGGAATTTAGTATAATGCATAACTTTGGCAAATCTAACATTTCTTAATCTTTACGTTGTTACAAAAAATCAAATATGAAAGATTGGTTGTTTTTTTTTTTTTCAGTCCTTTAGCTGTTTGTTTGGGCGTACCTCTTTAGGTGATAGTACAGATACGTAGTCCTCATATATCTGTTTAACGGTCTGTTCCACCACAGTTCTGTTGGTCTCTTTCTTTAGTTCCTCACAGGCCAGCCAAAACATTAGGTTCTCCTCACTGAACTCTCCTTTAAGAAAATGTCTGAAATTAGCCCGGCCATGTGGGCTTTTAATTAAGTGTTCAAATGACTTCGACCATGACTGTGCCTCTTCTAGTGTCATTCCAGCTCTGTACAGTCAGACAGAAAAACATTCATGCCCCCCCAGTTAGTCATTAAAATTTTCTTTATTCGTTATATATTGTTTTCTGATACTCCTAAGCACCATTTTTTATCTTTATTCTATTATGGGAAATAATAATGACTTGCTGGAGTATAAAACAGATTTAAATGATGGTCTTACGGTCTGTCAACAGCAACCTCACATTCATTTTTGGAGTTGATTTCTTGACTTCTTTCTTTCTTTGATGGACGAACTGTAAGACTAAACACAAACACATGGCCAGATTTTTAATAACTTTCTCAATGCTATTAAAGGCATGTACCTACATTATTCCATCATGTGTACAAGTCTGTGCAAGTACAAGTCCACTGGGATTCAGTTGTAAACATACATAGTTTCCCTTAATTTTAATGAAGGCCCCCAGAACACCTGCACCTAATTCTGACGCACTATTTCAAATATACAAAAAACACAACCATGATGTACAACGGTCTTTCACCAAGAGAACAGTAAATTACACACAACTTGCACAGATCTATTTCTACGATTGTTAACAGCAACACAATTTGACGTGATTGCATTAAAATTAATTTGAGACAATCACATTTTTTAGCAAATTTGCAAAATCGTGAAAAGTTCTTATTCTGCTGTCACTTAAAAGTCAGTGATAGCAGTTATATTTAGGGATGCAGTGAAATGTTTGGTCAAAGCCAAGACCAAACAAAAACCCAATACCAAACACGTTTAAGTAATTTAGCCACTTTTTTGCCATTGTGTAAATGAAAAAGGATAAATATATTTCGTTCTTGGTTGATGCATCCTTAAGTATTATTAGTTACAGTAGTAATGTAAGTTGACCTCATGTCTGAGCTATGATGGTGTTGTGACCAATTGGTTCGCCTGTCCAGTCTACGTTATGTGTCCACAGGCGGTGACTTAATCAACGTGGCATAGCGCTGTAAAGCCAACACTACATACAAAAATAAAAATACATTTTATTTTCACTGCTAGGTCTACACATGTCCTTTTCTTGAATATGAATTGTGGAAGCTATTTCATCTGTGGGTAACACTTTCTATGACTCGCATTAAAAGTGCATTCATAAAGCTTTATAAAGTACCCATAACGCTTTATGACATTTGTCATAAGCATTTGTTAAAGTACATAGATCATATTTATAAATTGTTATAATAGTTTGACATAAAGCTTTAAAACACAAAGTGACATTATAAGTTGATAAACAGTTAAAATATGTCATTTATAATGCATAATGTCACTTTGTGTTATAAAGCCCTGTGGCATGTTCTTATTCACACTTAATGAGTGTGGTTATGTACATCGATGAACATTAACAAAGGTTTATAACAAGTATTATAAAGCATTATGAATACTTTTTTAAAGCTTTATAAATGTGTTTATAATGCATTATGAATACTGGATTTAGGTAAAGTGTTACCAACACTGTTTAATAATGACAGCTGGAGCTTCTAAAAACAATTAATGAAGGTGGTTAATTCTGTGATTAAGAAATTCAATTTTGTGAAGCCAGATGTGGAACAAACCATGTGCTTTGTAGTATTTGTACTATATATTTTATAACTCATTGCACCACAAGTCCATTTGGCAATTAAATCTAACCAATCAACAAAGAATACAGTCTGTGTGTGGACCATGTCTCCAGTTTACTAAGACAGAAACATGATTAGAACTATATTGCTCATAAAACTAAACAATGACTATTTAGTTTCTTATCTTGAGGTGAAATGATACATTCATCTATCTAATTACATTCACGATTTCAGCAAAACTGCCCAGCCTACCTATGTTATAGTGTACTTTCCATACACCTTTAAAAGTATATGTCCTGCACTTTCTATGGTAACTTATAGAATGAATGTCATGAGAATCAGCAGTAATATGTTCTCACCAAGAGCAGCTGCAGCAGCAGCACCAGCAGAAGCAGCAGGCGTTTGGCGGTGCATTCAGCCAACCAAGCGTGTATCTGTTCACGTTATCTGTGTTGGAAGGTGTGCTGTGTGTCTGAACTGCATTCCCGGTGTCCTGGGCTGGACATTTCTCCATCTCCACCCGCTCCGACCCCATGAGCTACAGCACAACACACATATTTAGTCCCAGTTTTGATATCAACACAAAATGAACCTGTAACTTTGAACACAAGCATTAAGAATGAACCCAGGTCGTTACCTCAGTGATGTAGCTGTGTGTGCTGTGAGGTCTGCCACAGGCTGCTGTGACACGCACATGCATCACAATTAAAACTGTAAGGAGCACTAAAAGCTGTAACACTTAATTCATTAAGCATCTGTCCACTGAGACCAGACCGGAAAAAAGGCCCGTATGGCAGAATACACAGCAGGCTTTTAGCAATAACGAAAATCCACTGAGATCAATTACAGCAGGGCACCTGAGCACAGCCTCCTGTCCACAACACATCAATCACATCACTGTGGCTGTGTGCTTAGCAAACCATTCATTTACACACCACATTTCCATTGTGTTTCATCAAAATCAGTTTTAGAAGTGTTTCAAACTTTTCAGCTGCAAATCTATCATTGTAAACCACATTAAAGAAACCGATCATAGGCCTTAAGCATGTTCTCCATGTTAATCGTAGCTTTTAGTCGTCACGTTTATGATTTAAATCGTGGGACACTGTTTATTTACAGCTACTTTCAGTTGGAATTCCCGCTGATGGCAAAACGAAAGCTAAAAAGTCGTTTTTATCAAAACATCGTGGTCGCCTCCCGTCAGTTCACCAGAGGAATCAGATAATCCGCGAGCGAGACCTTTAAACTGTACACATCAAACAAAACAAAGCTTTGTTTTACATCCACTGTTTTAAACGTGTCCTTTAATCCGACTGCGTTGTACTCACCGCATCACCACCGCTCCTCTGCTCACACGCCCATCACCACCACCACCATCATCACCATCATCATCTCTACACTATGTTCCAATCTGCGCTCCGTCGCTACCCGCGCATGCGCACTTCAACTTTTCGCTTGGACGCCTCGGTTACGAGCTGCTGGACGAAACGCGTGACACTTTAGTCAAGATTTTATACGCTTTTGTTCGTGAAACAATTAATATCTTTAGATCATAATGAGCAAAGATAAAGTCACCGTGGACTACTTTATGAAATAGTATTCTTTAAAGTTGGCTAATTACGTAATTGACTCATTTCCCATATGTTCGTATACAAAGTGACTTACAAGTACCCCCACTTAATGGTTGGGCATTTATCCCATTTGTGGGGATACACACACTGGTGAATTGAGCACACCAAAACCCTGGTGAAATTGGGTTTAGGTGAATTGCCTAAGGGCACTTCAGCTATAGTACATGACGGGAATCGAACCAGGGCCCTTCAATTCACAAGGCTGGTTTCTTAACCACAAACCTATGACTCCCCACATTATGTCTCAACAGTCCAATTACAACCTGTGGCTGGATTGCAAGATGAAGGTGGAGATAAAGGTGGTGACAGGTGGAACAGAAATCAGTGATCTTGTATGTCTAGTTCTTGTTAGTAAGAGGGTTTAATTTCCATTTTATACATTGGTTTCCTCTGGGAATTCTGATTACCCCTGCCTTTCTGTTCATCTGAGATGATTTTTGGCTCAGAAAACTTGCTGACATTTCTGCATGAATTGCTACATATGGCTCCTTTAAATTATAGAATTTCCAAATGCTGTGAAAGACTATGTTAACTGACATTTTTTGACAAGTATTCTGTGCTTATGTGTCTATACATCATTATGACATTGATGGTTTTTCAAACAACATTGCTTAAGGTCATCAAGTCACCATTTAGTTTAAATCAATACAATTACAATCAGGTGTGAGTTCCCTGTTTCATTAATAGAAAATGTGGTGTAACAGTGTTAAAATGTTTTTGTCTAATCAAACATCTGTTTTCATCTTAAAGATAAGTTGGTGAGTAGAACAGTGGGAATATTTTTTCAGTTAAATGTTTAATGAATTTGGCATATTAAAAATTTTGACATTTCAAATAGAGACAATGTTTAAGGTTGGTGTACAATAAGTACACAGCTAAAAAAAAAAAAGAAGGGAACACTTAAAAAACACAATGTAACTCCAAGTTCACCACACTTCTGTGAACTCAAACTGTTAGGAAACACTGATTGTGAATAAATTTCACTTTTTCGCTGTTGTACAAATAGAACAAACAACAGGCAGAATAGAGAGACACTTAGCAAGAAAACCCCTATAAAGGAGTGCTTCTGAAGTTGGGGCACCACAGACCTTTTCTCTGTTCTCATCCTTTCTTGCTGATGTTTTGCTCACTTTTTCATTTTGTCAGTTCTCTCACCGTAGAGGTACCATGAGGCAGGGTCTACAACCCACACAAGTTGCTCAGGTAGTGCAGCTACATCAATGCTAGCTGTGGCTAGAAGGTTTGCTGCGTCTGTCAGCACAGTGTCCAGAGCATGGATCAGATACCAGAAAACAGGCCAGTATCCCAGGAGGACATGGAGGGTGACGTGGGAGAGAACATCCACCGCCTCATCAGGAGCATCATACAGGCACGTATGTTCTCAACGCATTCCGCTATTTACTAAATAAAGATTTTCAACTGAAATATTTTATTCATTGAGATCTAGGATGTGTTATTTTAGTGTTATCTGTATTTTTGAGCAGTGTATATGTTAACTAACACCATAATTATTTTTAATTACAAAGAATTAAAAACACGGAAGGTTGTGGTTGCGTAGTGGTTTGGATGTCGGACTATTGATCTAAAGGTTGTGGTTAAATCCCAGGTCCATTGAAATTACCAATGTGGGTGCTTGAGCAAGGCCCTTAACCCTGATTGCTCCAGGGCTGCTACATCAACCCTGTCTTCTGACCCCAATCAAGTTGGAATATTTGTTAGTGACTTTGGATAAAAGCGTCTGATAACTGACCAAATATTTTACAAGCAGAATTCTATCACCCCGAATAACTTAATGTATACATATAATCTAAATCAATGGACAATGAATGATGTCATTAGCTGTTTAAATCTGCTAATTGAAAACATTGTTATTTACTAATATAATTAACTAACTAAATATCTCTAGCCGTAATATGAATCGATCTTCACACCTGTTTTAGTTGTCTTTTAAAAGAAAACACTAGAGGGCACTAACACTCAATACATTACAATAAACATAAAGGGTTATTTCGTATTCGTGTTGTTTTTGACAATCATATCTAAGTTTTATTAGAGTGTGTTTATAAAATAAATCATTAATGCTGTTAACATTGACTGTAAGAAAACGGCTCATGGAATCACAATGTTTTTATAAGTCATCCTTGCTGCATCATCAGATAAGCAGTGAGCTTTTGATTAGGGGTTTGGCAATTTAAGATGCAAAATGACACTCATGCCCAGTCCCTAATCTATAAATTGTTTTCCAGGTGATATTACTAACAACAGACATAAGGGAAACAAAAGGTTAGTTAGATACCTTGTCTGTCAATAAAAAATATTTTCTGACGTTAAAAATTTGGACAAGGTTGATTTCCACAGAAATGTAATACCTTCTTTGGCAATAAAAGCATCTGAAAGCTTCATAAAAAATAAAAAAGACTTTATAGACACATTCTTATCTAACCCAGTCAAATAGGTTTTTATTTTTATTTCTCATGTATGCAGGTGTACAGTGAGTAAAATAATAGTTCCCCTGTGATTAAGGGGCTACACCGGAAATACAGGATTACATTTGGGATATATTCAGTATATACTCACTGGCCAAGTTATTAGATACACCTCCTTTTTTCTGAACTCATCTATGTTATGGCTTTTGTAGTTTTACAATTACAAATACTGTTCCATCCGTTTTACTACATACTGTTTAGGCTTTCATCTTTTAATATCCAGGACCCCCTCAGTACCACCACAAAGCAGATATTATTTGGCTGGTGAAAGTTTCTCAGCACTACATTAACACTGTGGTGATGGGTTCGTGTGTGTTGCACTGGCACAAGTGGATCAAGACAGCAGTGTAGCTGAAGTCTGAAATCCCTTAGAATTTCTAATGACTGAGAATAGTCTAGCAAACAAAATTTATTTTGCCTAAACTTAATAATGCCAAGCCAATTAGTAAACTTGAGGGCTGCATTTAAGAGAACAAAGAGTGAGTTGTCCTGGTATAAGTGATTCAGACACAAAGTGGCTCCTACAGTAATAAACACGTCATCTTTACTGCTGGTCTGTGGTTATACCACCAACCAAAAATATTCAGGAAACAGTATCATCTTGGCAGTGTTCCACTAATATAGGTGCCTAAAGCAATGTGTGGTAACAGATAAGGTATTGTCACTCTTTAACTTCTCGTTCGCAAGGTGGGCCAATAAAATAGATGTATCTAATAGAAGGGTAAGGGAACAAAAACGTGTTAAAAGCTCCTAGAGCACTGCTGTGTCTGACTCATTTGTGCTTGCACAAAAATCAATTATTAAAATGCTACCTGGCGCATCGCATGGGTGAATCTCTTATTTCATATTTAATTCACATATCTATATTATTTATATTCAATATGTTAAAGAACATTTTCTTCTCTTGAATTTAGAAAGGAAACATCTCCACTCTACTCATCTCTTAGCATCTATTACAAAAGTTAAACCACCATCTGTAATGGGAGCCTAAACTTCCTGACTGGGTGATGTCAGCCAGTTATGATTGGAAACAGCATCTTCAGTAAAGCTTTATGCTGCACTGTCCCGTCCAAAGGATTTCAGTTTAAACCACTTATATTTGCTCTTCTGACTCATAACTATTCTGAAAAATAGATCACATAAACAATTTTACTGATTACACAACTGTGATTGGCATGCAGAATGGTGCAGATCCAACAATTTTGTCTTTTATCATAAAAAAATACAAAATTAGGTATAAGGAGCAAATATTAACAGCGTAATGGCGTTACACAGTCAAGAAAGCCCAGCAATGTCTCTACCACCCACATACACAGACATATACACCACGCACTGTATCTAAAAAGATGTGAGAATTACAGATAATCTCACAAATCCTTTAGCCAAACTGCCATCTGGCAATTGTAATGTAGTATCTGGATTAATGCTGGTAGAATCTATAATGGGTGTGAGTGTTGGGCTAGCAATCTGAAGGTTGTGGGTTCAAATCCAAGGTCCAAGTTAGTCACCAATATAGGTAATTGAGCAGGACCCTCATTGCTATACGGATTGTGTATGTAATCCTGTATTCTGACCCCAACCATAAAGTACTTGTAAGTTGCTTTGGATCAAAGCGTCTGTTAAATGACCAAATGTAAATATATTACAGTTTCTTTCTTTTAAAATCAGATTCCTTAATTAACAGTATTGAAAAGCCTTCAAACACACTTAAAACAGATAACTAGATGTGCATTTTGCAAATAACATATATGCACTGATCAGATATACTCAGATGTGGCAGAAGTACTGAAGTCCCATACTTAAGGTAAAAGTTTAGAAATCACAGGGTTTATTTTAAATTCAGTTTAAGGGTGCATAATCACTGTCACATGAAAACATGCCGTAAACTGCTTTAGTTTATTAACAATAATAATGTTTAAACACATTTTATGTGTTTTACTATTTTAATTCATGCTAGATTGTTTTAACTCTTGTAAAGCATCTTAGAGGTTCCAAAAAAAGTGCAAAAAAAATGAAATGTATTATTATTATACTATCACAAGCTCATCACCATGGCCGATCCCCCCTCTGGCCTTCCCTATTTAATCCAATAGGATTCCGATGTCAACTTCATTAGCTGCATGTGTGGATTAAAACATACAGAAATAAAACTATCAAATCCTACTATAAAGAAATGTAGTCAAAAAAAATAACAGCCATGTTGTGGAAATGTGCTGAGTAAAAAATTTTGGTATTTCTTTTAAAATATACGAGTAAGGGCAGCATGTGGATTAGTGGTTAGTTTCCATGTTGTCCCCGTGTCCACGTGGGTTTCTTCTGTTTTCTTCCACAATTTTGAGTAAATTGACCGGCCATATTCTGTGTGTGTGTGAGTGAGTGTGTGCCCAACAATATATCAGCGCTTTTTCCTGGGCGTATTTGCCTAGTGCCTCAAATGTTCTTCCCTGGATGGGCATGGGGAACCCCTCAACCCTGGTAGAGGATTTGAAAGATAATGAATGAATGAATGAATGAACGAATGAATGATTACAATTATCGAGTAAAGTACAGATATCTAAAAAACTACTTAATAGATATTATCTCAGTAACTCCTGTGTATATTGTTAAATGACGGCTGCCACATAGCAATTTGCAAACTTTACACTTTGCAACTTCTTTACAGGTATGTGTTGGTGCTGTCCGGTTGACTAGTTCATATTTCTTCCACAATCTTTTACCATCTACAATCTTTGGCAGCAGATGAAAGGACCCACCAGCTCAACAGGGAGAGCAGCACTGAGCCAGATGAGCAGCATGAGAAGTAAGCAAATGATTTATAGTCAAGGCAGGAGGCAAGCTTTTGGTTAGGGGTGGTCTCGCTTTTCAATTTTAAGCGAATGAGTTTCTGCACATTGAAGAGTCTAGCTCATTTAACTCAGGCCAGGTTATGTGCTCTTAGATAATCACATGGTATATACTCTTCTATACAGTGTAAACCTCTGGTCTTCAATTATTGAAGCACCTCTCCAGGGGGACACAACATTATAAGATGCTTTTTTTACTTCACACCAAAAATAAATTTGGTTTATCAATTTATTGTTAATAACTAGAGTGATATCAAATTAGTCTGACATAGGTGTGTCTAATAAACAACCAAAACAACACTAGCTTTTAAAGTATATATTTAAGTTCAATTGTAGAGCATCTATCATAAGGAGAATGGGTGAAGGTAATCTAGTCAGTGTCACGGGGAGGTGGAGCACAAGTTCAAAATTGATATATAAAAGGGGTTATGTTCAAAAAGATTGAAATATTCGAGCTTAAAAAGATAATATGGTCATTCAGCTCAGTCTGTTTTAATCTTCTTCTTCTTAAGGTGAACATAGATGTCATGAAATAAATACAATGTAAATTTTAAAGGTTATGGGTCTCTTCTGCACATTGGTATAGCATGCTGAGAATAAAGACGCAGTCATTAGCATTTAGATGGAAATATGACCTGTGAGTCTAAAATACCAATACAGAATGACAGAATAGATTTATCCTACAACATGAAATGTTTTTAAAACAAAGCTTCACAAAAGCACCCTTGATAACTAAATGTTGGACTTTAAAGTGGCATATATCCTGGAATCATTTGTGTCTACTTCTAATGGGTTTTCAGTTAGCAATTGTAATGTGGCAGTTCCTTGAAGTCTGTGAAAGCTCATTAATCGGAAGCAAGTTGGGCTTGCTCTACTCTGGACAGGAACATATATTTAGTGAACAAGAGCATGGGAAAAAGAAATGAAACTGTACTAATGACCTGTCAGATCTCTTTTTGATTGGACTGTTTGCTAGACTTCTTCAGTCAGGCTGCGGTATTGCATACAGTCAAGTGGCCACTCATCAGCGGAATTGCCACTGATTGTCAGTGCATTCCTAGAAATATATGTCTACTTTGATGAGTGTGAAAGATGGCATATGTTTAAAATATTTTTGTCTTTTTTCATGGAACACTTGACAATCTGACACACTATTACATTTTATATTATTTTGACAAGCCTGATCAACAATACAACATAAATAATTTAAACTTGTACAAATAAGAATAGGGCAATTACTTATTTATTAAAGCCATTTGACAATATTTTGTTTAGGGACATAAGCAAGAAATTTATTGTTTCTAGAAAAGAATTCTTTGTATTATTATTAATAAATAAACTGTTTACCAAATGTGTTTTATTAGAACCCAGAATGTTTTTCAGCCTTTCACCCACATAAAGCCTCTATATGTCTTTCACAACAATATCATCCATTCATTATCTTCCCATCCTATCCATCCAGGGAAGAACGGCATGCCGCCACAACAATATCAGCTACTTAATATTAAGTGGTTTTCTAAATTCTATCAGTTTATAAAATGTGTGGTCTCATTTTTTCTTCACCATAGATTTTTCTGAGCATTAACTTTATTTCCAGGACTGCTTTCAGTTTCAGATGGGTAATCTGGACATTAAGGAAGAAATGTATATAGTTCAAGCCATTCTTTTTTTTTTTCAACCTCAAAGACGTAATGGTTCCAATACCCATAATTGTCACAAAATTATAGTGTACAGACTAGGCTTTAAATAGTTGGAAGGTTTTAAGTGCCTTTGGAACTACATGTGCAATTATGTACATTTGAAATCTATATATAATACATGTCTCTGATTGTTCATGCTGTAAAACCTCTAGTGAAATAGAATCCATTTTATAAGAAAGAATGAAAATTTAGCATCAAATTATGATATCCATTTTACCCCAGTGATGCATGTTGCAGTGCTAAAAGACATAAACAAAAAAAACCTCAAGCTCAGCACCCTGCACACCATCAATCCATAGACATCACCCTCTTTTCTTCTCTTATTGTTCTCAGTGATACAGTAAAAGATATACTGTAATTTTTTTTCTGTGTATGATGCATCTTTTATGTTTTTAAAGTTATTGCTTAGACCTTTTACACCCTGTTTGTTTTCATTTTGTTTTTTATTTCGGGCTGATATTAAAATATTATTTCATAAAGTGGAAACTATTAATTGCTGTGCTGTATACGGAATATGACATCATTTTTACCAGCTAGGAATGATAAAGTAATTATAAACTATATACACTACTGAAAAATAAAATAAAGGGAACACTAAACTACCACGTCCTAGATCTCAATGAACTAAATATTTCAGTTGATAATCTTTAGTAGATAGTGGAATGAGTTGAGAGCAAAATAACACTAAAATGATCAAAATGTAAATCAAAATGATTATCCCATGGAGGTCTTGATTTGCACTCATACTCAAAATCGAAGTGGAAAATCAAATGACAGGCTGATCCAACTTCAGTGGAAATTCTTCAAGACAAGTTCAAATGAGGCTCAGTAGTGTGTATGTCCTCCACGTGCCTGTATGACCTTCTTACAACACCTGGGCATGCTGCTGATGAAGTGGTAGATGTTCTCTCCTATGGCCCCCTCCATGCCAAACTAACGGAAGGTAAATGTACTGTAAATGTAAAGAAGAAAAAAAAAGACATCAGTAACACTTGTTTTGTGTATTTTCATCTTTGGTGAAGCTAATAAAGTAAAAAAAACATGTTTGGAATGGAAATGGAGCATACTCAAGGTAAACAAAGTGAATTGATATGATATTCCAGGTAGATTGAAGATGAGAGCATTCCAACGTGGCCTCTTTTCTTTCCCTAAAGCCTGTAATAGCTTGTTCTCACCACTATGGCACCTTTGTTGGCTGATGCAATCTTCTGTAAGGATAAAGATTGGCCGGAGGCCCGATCTGAATCCTGACGCATCTGCAAAAAAACAAGAATTTTTGGTTTCCTGTCTCCCAGCTCATGAAGCCTTTATATTACCATATCTTTATACATGTCTTCTGCATTCGCTGCTGAGGAATATATTATGCTTTGTGAGGGAGGATCTGACGAACAATATACTCAGTGTAGCTTGTTGACACTGACATTACTGTGACATGTATGTAAAGGGATGCTAAATTAAATCCAAACTAGAAATATGATTCATTTGTAACCAGCTTCATGAATTTTTATTTATTAATTTTCTGTAAAGGGCGGCACGGTGGCTTAGTGGTTAGCACATTCGCCTCTCAGCGCTGGGGATTCCCGGTTCAAATCCCAATCTGGGTGGAGTTTTCATGTTCTCCCTGTGTCTCCCTGGTTTCCTCCGCGGTCTCCGGTTTCCTCCCACAGTCCAAAAAACATGAAGGTAAATTGAATGCTCTAAATTGTATAGTGTGTGTATGTGTGAGTGAGTATGTACCCAGCGATGGATTGCGCCCTGTCCCGGGTGTATCTGCCCAGCGCCCGTGACGTTCTCTTCTTGATGGGCATGGGGAACCCCCCTCTTCCCCCCGCGACCGTCATAAAGGAATAAGCGGAAGATAATGAATAAATGAATTCATTTTCAGTAAATAATTTTCGCAACAGAGCAAAAAGGTAACACATATTGCTGATCATCTGTACATTGTCTTGGCCCTAAAGGTTTCTTCCTTAAAAACAACATAACGGGTAGTTTTTTGTGCCACCGTCGCTTCGGCTTGACGGTTCACGCCCCCAACACTGTAAAAGCTGCTTTGTGTCAGTGTACTGCTGTAAAATGCACCATATACATAAATTACTTGAACATAAATATAAAAAAAGAGTTGAAAGTAGTTTTTCTATTCTTATTGCCATCCAACAAATTATGATGGTCATTATGTTAGGGTTCCTGGATCCTCTCGTACACAAAGAGTTTTTGTGTGACTCTAATCAGGGCTAACTTGCACCAGCTGTAGCTTCCTTATTTAAGGATCTGCTTATTAGCTGGTTGTTGCGGCAGCCTTGATTTTGTGACAGTTCATTTCACACAACTGCTTTTAGGGATAGTAGGTGCGACTAGGCCCATTTAGTGGGGTCAGCTGTGGTACCATCAGAAGGAAGGAGGTATTACAGCCCGGATTCTAGTAGGGAAAGTATTTTACTGCTGGGACCTGGTTAACCTATATTCCACCAAGCAGTGACGTCTCCTCTTTTACCTTTTGGTGATCGCTTCAGCAAATGGATCCTTCTTTGGTGGCGATATTGTAAAGTGCTCGTCTTTGTATTTGGTGTATTGCGATTGGCTCGCAGGTAGAGTGACATGGATCACTCGGGGTGCTTGGTGTGTCATCTCTACAGTAATTGCATGCAGGTAGTGTGGAAGGGATGATGCAGGGCGGTTGGCGTATAGAAATTGGCATGCAGGTAAAGTGAAGGGGATAATTCGGGGCGCTTGCCATTTATAATCTCAACGCAGGGCGATACTGCAGCAACGCTTTGCTTCCTGAAAACTTTGAAGAAGATGGAATTGAAGATTTTTTTCTTGCCAAATATGCAAATCAGTAAGTGAGTTCAATGAAACATGCCTGTAAAAATGCTCGCCACCCGGGTGTAGAACGAGTAAGACAGCTAGTATGTATATTATACCGTGCTATATGAAGTAAGCTTATACGAGATCACACTTATACTGCAACAATAAGAGGGTTTTAGGAAACTTCAAAAACTAATTATTGCATTAAATTTATAATTTGGCACTTTACTGTCCAACATTACAACACTCACCACTATTTCTGATTTCTGACTAATTTTCCGACTTTCCAGCCCTTTTCCGACTAAATTACCATTTGCACCATTAGCATTTACAATGTGACAAATAGTATGAATACAGAATGAATGAAAAATAAGCCTTGATTACTAAAAAAGGCTTGATTTTCCTTTATTTAAAGAACCTTCCTGAAACAAAGAATGCAACAATTGAAATTCAAACTGAATTAATTACAAACAAGAGATATCTGTTACACATCAATACTTCTAAATCACAACACAGTGATCTAAATGTTAATTAGAAATTAATGACGTGTTTAGCCAATTAGTGAGCTTTTGTAGAAAGTCTTCAAGTGAATCCCTGTGCCTCAGATACTTTACAGTCTTCCCATTCACCCATTCCCCAATCATTAGATTTTTTTGTTTTACTTCATGCATATTTTATTAATCGGCGCATGCTAATAAGAGGCGTAATTTAAGAGAATGAAAACAGGCTAAGTGAACCGATCTGCTGCCGTTATGCAGTGCTTTATAGCTTTGTAATTACAGCACGAGATGCTAAGCATGAACCTGGGACAATTATGCGGAAATAGAGCTCATGTTGTTCCTTTGTTTTAGAAACATCAGCAGCAAAAAATAGGGAGAGCCTCTAGAGGCATTGCTTTGGACAGGGACCAAATCATAAGTGCTAGCATATGCCTGTGGGGCAAGCGGGGGAAAAGAAGATGTGATTGGGAAACTGAAATGAAAATGATGACTGTTGGAGGTAGGGAATACCTCATTATACAGAGCTGGGTGAAGGGGGGCTTGCTGTCAAAGCGCAGTGCTTGTGTCTAAACCTCATTGGAAGAGACTGAATAAATGAATAAAAAAGTGAAAATCACAAATGAAGTACAAATGAAAGGGTCCATTCTGTAATTACAATTAGAAAAAAACATAAAAAAACAAGAGAAGATCTAACAAGCTAAGAAATCTGAAACGGTTTGTATGGTCTAAAGCAAAGGTGCCCACACTTTTCTGACCCAAGATCTACTTTTACAGTGGACAGGTCGAGATCTATTAGTATTTTTTTGTTTTTTTGTAAACTTTTGTTGATATCATTAGCAATAAAATGCAAGTCACAAAAAAAACCCCACTATCATTCGGAAAATTTGCACTGAATGGTGTCAGCCAGGTGTGAGTAGTCTAAACAGTATCTGCTGATGCCGATTCTCAAGCAGGCTTCCAAATGATCATCAGTGAGGGTGGACTGATATCTAGACTTCAATATTTTAAGGTGGGGAAAAGGCTGATTTACTTAAGTAGGTTGATTTATGAAAAGCTGTAAAAAAAATTTATGTTTAGATACTTTCCTTCTGCCAGCAAGTTCCAAAGATGCCCCACAGAGGCCTTTTGACTTCATCTGGATGTCAGTTTGCAGGACTAAAATATCGTTTTCCAAAGCAGATCCAATATCTGTTTGTAGCAGGAGATCTTACTCCTCTTCTTCAGCTTCTTCCCTGTATGCAATATTTTAGTGCAGGAGTCACCAACCTTTTTGACACTACAAGCTACTTCTACCGGATACACACTCCTAGCGAAACTAATTTTATCAATATACCTTTATTTATATATTTTTTTGCAATATTGCATACTCTCAAATGTTCAGTAATATGGAGGGAGAGAATCAGTTGTACTTTTCAGCTCGTACAACATACTAGGTACCCTCTTGTATTCATTGCACTGGGTGAAAAAAAAACTTTAGTTTTAGCAACTGAGCCACTGAAAACTAATTTCATACCAGCGTGTTGCAAACCTACATTAACTGGGTTTGGCACATAATGCAGAGAGCCTTAATTGTGATGGAGAATAAATAATGAGAAGGATGGTAATTATAAAAATGAATATTACGATTTTTGCCAGAAACTGACTTTTGTTTCGGAACGCAACAATAAATGGATAGGCAAAAATATTATTTGTTTATCTGTATTTATAAAAGTAATGATAATTCATAAATTATCACTTAATTTCAAGGATAATCTCTCCCTCTATATATATATATATGTACAGTGAGGAAAATAACCTGCGACACCTTGCAACTTTAGGCTTTGTTTGCAATTACAGAGGTCAAACATTTCCTATTTCCTCTAGTTTTTCACCAGTTTTGTACACACTGCAGCAGGGATTTTGGCCCATTCCTCCACACAGATCTTCTTCAGGTCAGCCAGGTTTTTGGCTGTTGCTGAGAAACACAGAGTTTGAGCTCCCTCCAATGAGGTGGAGCAGCTGAGGCCATCCGTCTCACCTTCCACCAGAGGGACAGAGCACTCAAGGCACTCCACATCGCCTGCCAGAGGGGCGGAGCTCTCAAGACCATCCTCCTCACTGCTTTCCTGAGAGCTGAAGCTCTCAAGGCCGTCCACCACATTGCCCGCCAGAGAGGTGGGGCACTCAAGACTGTCCACGTTGTCCATCAGTGGGGCAGAGCAACCAAACCCGTCTTCCACATTGCTCGCCAGAGAGGTGGAGCACTCATGACCGTCCACACTGTCCGCCAGAGGGACAAAGCAACCAAGGCCGTCCTCCTTGTCACCCGCCAGAGGATGAATTCTCTTGTCTTTAACGCCTCCTCCTGCCTCTGTGGCGCCTGCACACCTCCTGCGTTAGACGCTTTAAAAAAGGGGGGGGGGGGGCGATATGTAAGGAGTACTATGTACTCCTTACCTTTTAATGTGTATTTCAGTTCAGTTAATTACCATTTCAGTTCAGTTAATTACCTTAACCCTCAGTTGTTCGTCTTGTTTTGTTAATTAACTGTTTTTTGTCATTGAATCGATTGGTTATCTTTTTTTTTTGCTAACCAAAAAGCCACCATGCATTGTGTGAAAAAGTAATATGTGAGCAAAAACAATAGGGTTTCCAAACCTTTTGAGCTTTAACCTTTAAAAGAAGCATGGCAGCCTGTTGGTTTGTAATACAGAAATTTTATGCCACAAGGTTTTAAAGACAGTGTGAACATAACAACATTAACCTAACTTACCTAAAAATCTCAAGTTTTTGGTTACTTGTTGGTTTGGTAGTCATCAGGTTGCTTTGATTAGTTTTATGATTCACACTGTAACACATAACTGAAAATAACACATATTACAGCTTGTGCAGCAGCTGCTACGTAAATAGTTTACATTGAATATGTGTGAGAGTTTCAGTCAATAAGATTAGAACACTGATACTCGACTTACTTGAAAGGGAATTATAAAGCTATTGATCAAACCAACAAAAATAATTCAAAATGAGCCGAACTATCAAGGAAGGTTTACAAAATGTATAGTGTAAAAGGTATTTGTTTAACAGATTTCTAGAATTCAGAAAATATTCAAAGCTGTTTTGGCAAATAACAGGGGGTCTAAATGTCTGTATAGAGTTGGAGCTGCAAGAGCAATGGCGGCGAATTCTGAAGGTGCATCAAAATTTAAAGGACGACACTACGAATCAATGTAGCATGAAATATTTACACTTTTAAGTGTAGCAAAACCCAAAGCCCTCATTTATGGCACACCAGTCCGGGTGCTGGGATGTTTGTGATGAATAATAGACAACATTCTGAAGGTCATTAAAAGGAAAAGCAGGGGAAACAACAGCGTGTGCCAACCGCTCTCTCAGATTAACAACGCCATACTCTACAGTCAAGCTGGGGCTAATTTGTCAAATACCCCAGCAGGGCCATCTGTGGTGTACCCTGACAAATGTCCCCCCTTTTCTGTCATGAGGACACATGTGTCAGACTCCCTGAATTAATACACCCCCTTTTGATGCCTCTACTTATCATAGATTTATTTTTCACTGAGACATCTTCTCAAACTGCTCATGCTGTATTACAGAAGCTTGACAGGACAAAGATAGTTCTGATGTTTAACGGAAGTTAAAAATAAAGTGATCAAACAAAGAAGGTTTCAGTTTACAACTACACAAATTGATAATAGTTTATACATTTTGGAACCATAGCACATCCTGTTTTATTACTCTTACTCTAGCAATTCCAGTTACGCAGATCCTAGGCATTCCAGCAAACCATTTCTGTAAGTGTTGTAACTGGATTTTAAACATGTGTTGAATAGCTCTACTCAGAATCATGAACTTTGTTGGAAGTGCCAGGTCACTTGTCACCTTTTTGTTTAGATCTCCTGATTTGGTTTCCCTTGTTTTCCATTAATTAACTGCTTACCTTCATTAGTTTAGTTAATTACCTGCTATTAATACTTCCTGCTATTGGTTATTGGGGTTTTGCATGTGACCTGACTTTTATTATCTAATTCCTGTATATTCCTTTGCTCGTTGCACAGCAACACTTAAATATTTTGTATTTTTGTTTTTTGTATATTTTGCTATATATTCTAATAATTGCATTTTGCAATTACCTGGCATCCCGGCTCCATTCGGCACTTCAGGCACTCCGACATATCCGCATACGTGACAGTCTTGTTGTGCATTTACCTCAAACTTTATTAAAATCTCACATCAGTTAGTACTATGGACCTCTTTAGGTCATGTGGGTGCAATATTGGTTCTAAAAGAGAATTCATGTCCACAGGCCATCACAGTGAAAAAAATTCTGATCTAATGAAAGACACAGAGCTTCTCATAATTCCAGTAAAAACCTAAATTCAGCATAACCCTACCTTCCAAACTAATGGCTCCCTAATCTCTCCAACCAACTTGGTCCGTAATTTTGTTTTTCCAATTGACATGTAGCCTCAACTATCTGATCGAGTCATTAAAACTGCCCGTTCCTGCAGATTCATTCCGTACATCAGGAAGATCAGAGCTTTCTTAACAGAACAGGCTACTCAGGCTACTTTAAAGCTACTGCTTTAAAACCAGCAAAAGCAAACTCATGTCACTTTATTAATCATCACTTCCATTGGCTTCCTGTAGTTGCTAGCATTCGGTACAACGCACTGACTGTGGCCTACAAGACTATTTCTGGATCTGCCCCTTCTTAACTTCAATCCATCTTTCCAAAATACCCTTCAACCTGTTTACTGGGTTCTAGTGATAGATGTCACTTGGTGATTCAATCTTACTGTGATGCTAATTCTCATGTCATATCCTTCACCATCGCTAAATGGTGAACAATTTACCCAAAACTGTCCCTAAGGCCAGATTATGATAATTTTTGATGTTAACTACTCTGTAACTGATTTTTCTTTAACCACTGACTTGTTTTCTTCTCTCATTCATAAGTTGCTTTGGATAAAAATGCCTGCTAAATGACAAAATCTAAAGGATGTAATGCAATGTCACATCCTCAACACATCTGACATACATAAACTTGGATTACACTCGGGAAGATACTGAAAACCATCGTCAAATATTAAAAGTAAAATCGCTGTTATAAAGGATTTAATGAATCCTTACAAGAGTTTGTGGACTCTTCAAACAGGAGCTGGATCAAATCCTTTAATCACAGTGGACTGTCACTCAGATCTGTTCAAAACTTGGTGGTGCCAAAGGCCTCGAAAGCCCATCTCCCATCACAGTTGCCAGAGGGAGGATTCTTACTGCTGCTGCTTCTTATGCTAAATACTTTCTCAAGAACTGTTCACTGAATGGAAGTCTGCTATGCACTAGGCATCGATTACCAATGTACAAAAAGACATGAGCTAATAATAAACAATCTCTGCAAAAGTTGATTTCTTTTTCTATGTTAATCATTTTAATTTTTTTTAGAGATAATTCATATTTCGTTAAATTTATGCCTGAAATTATCTTGTAACATACATTTTTTTTCAGTCTGCTTGTACATTTCACAAATAAACATTATTGAGACAGTGAGTCTACACAAAAAGTACAGGTCAAAAGTTGTAATTCAATGCTTTTTTTTTATTTTGTTTTTTGTTTTGTTTAGGTTTTTTTTCCCCCACAACTATTTACATTGTAGATTCTCACTGAAGGCATCAAAACTATTCTCTCAACGAGCTTCAAGAGGTAGTAAGCTTAATTTTAGCTTAATTTTAGCTCAATTAAGATTCAAATGCACTATAACAAGTAAAACTGAATCTTTATATTGATACAATTAGAAACTATGTTTCTGTTCTCCAGTGGGTCTAACAAAACCACAGAAGATTTTAAGGAAACAAATGTTTGGCAAAGAAGCTTTGTGCAGTGATGCCTAAATTAATTCAAAACTGAGTTATAACATAAATCTAGCAACAAAAAAATAGCCAGATTGAGTAATGCCCTGGGTTGATGGTGCTGCAGTTTAACCATTCTATCCCAAAACTACTGACTTGTGTTGTTATCTCATGTGTAAGTCGCTTTGGATTAAAGCATCTGCTAAATGTAAATGAAAATAAAGTGCAATTGACAAAATACATAATTACATAGAGCATTCATTTATTACCCAGCAATGTTAGTGTAAAGTAGATCACCTCAATAAACATAATAGAAAATGATGACTTTTTATCTGTTGCCTGTCTGCACAGATTTTTGTCTTTGTATGAATTCTTCTGATGTGACTTATATGAATATTAAAATCTAAAACAGGCAGGTCATTTTGAAACAAATGATTGCCACATGAACGTATGTTGTAAAGTTGTTTTCAGGTTGCTTTTCCAACTCAGAGCTTCATACTAATTTATTTTGAACCCAAAGATTGAACAAAATTCGAAGATTCCTGTAAATGCATTGCATGCATCAGCAAAAATTACAGCAGCTGTGTAAATTTTCTTATTTTTACAACAAAGTTTTTTTACTAATGTATATTGTTAGCATATAACAATACTCTTTTAGTTGACAAAGGCTGTGCACACTCAAAAAAATCTATAAAATTGATATTTACAAAAAGATGTTTAAAGGGCGTCTTCGCTTCCAAAAATGGCGTCAAATCCAATTCATTTTATTTATTATGCGTCGAATTTAAATGAA
This sequence comes from Xyliphius kryptos, assembly GCA_025769995.1. Classification (NCBI taxonomy): domain Eukaryota; kingdom Metazoa; phylum Chordata; class Actinopteri; order Siluriformes; family Aspredinidae; genus Xyliphius; species Xyliphius kryptos. The sequence continues at coordinate 1,424 of JAOUQT010297742.1, read as the reverse complement.
TCCAAATAGAGGAAAAATGCTAATAAAGATGAAGAGCCGCTCCATGAAAACCTGTAAACAGGCTCAGTAGCACACAGCATCTATATTTCATTTCTGATTAAATTCTCACGCCCCATATGAAGATTGCTCTCGGCTCTTTTCTCCTCACAGGATGTATATATAATTGATTTCAATCTTTCACACACCATATTTCCACTGTAAGATTTTGGATGCTCTGTTTTAGTTCAGTGTCCTGCTAATGTACACCATCGTCAGCAAATATGATATTTATAACCCATTGTTACCACTCTATCAGCTTGTTGGACATCCCATTCAATGACATGGTCATAATGTAAAACAAATATTGTTATGTGTCTTTCAATTCTTAAAAAAGTGGATGTGAGAGAAGAGAATGCTAAAAACTTCCGCTTATTCCTTTTTGAGGGTGGTGTGGGGGTGTGAGGGGCTTTGGTTCCTCATGCCCATCCAAGAGAGAACGTTTCAGGCGCTGGGCAGATGCACCCAGTACTGGGCGCCAATCCATCACTGGGTACACACTCACTCACACATCCACACACACTATACAGGGAATTTGGAGCATTCAATTTACCTTGAATCCATGTTTTTTTGGAATGTGGGAGGAAACCGGAGAACCTGGAGGATACCCACGCAGACATGGGGAGAACATGAAAACTCCACCCAGATTGGGATTCAAACAGGGAATCCCCAGGGCTGTGAGGTGAATGTTCTAACCACTAAGCCACCATGTCACACCAACAATTGGGTTCCAATCACTTGGCAGACTCTTGACAGATTCTTAATTCCAGAAAACCCCCTTTCTTTAACAGTATACCAGTTTTCTAGTGGGATAAAACAAGCTAGGTGACTAAAATGTAATCCAATTAATTTGTTTGCATATATGTATTGATTTCTATGTCATGTGTTGGTTTGCCTGTTTTCTGAGTGAAATTAACCTGTGTTCTTTGTTTCCAATCAGTTTAATATTTTCTTTAATCCAGGATTAATCAGATTTACCAAAACTACAAAAGATGTAGATATATATCCACATTAACAAATCTCTTTTTTCCTATTCACTGTGATTTGTAGTGCGCGTGTGGTGTGTGTGTGTGTGTGTGTGTGTGTGTGTGTGTGTGTGTGTGTGTGTGTGTGTGTTTGAAAAAGAGAGAGGAAGCGAGAGAGAAAGATGAAGATACAGACTGACAGAGACAGTATTTTCAGAGACACATGGTGCCACTGGTCTCTGTTCCTTTTATTAGATTTTCTTGAGGATAGCAGTGAGGGTGGGTAAGGGTCATATGCCTGACATTTTCCACCCAGAACCTCCTGTAGAGAAATGAAGTGATGGACATCCTATAGTGTGTGTGTGTGTGTGTGTGTGTGTGTGTGTGTGTGTGTGTGTGTGTGTGTGTGTGTGTGTGTGTGTG